>PNEQ01040180.1:72094-112735 GCA_003012365.1 Medauroidea extradentata | reverse complement strand
CACTAGCCATGAACAAGCCTATACAAATATTTAGAACTGGAGTGCCTATATGTTTCTCGTATCGCATTGAGCTACCAATAAATTAAACCCACACATACCCGCCGTGTAACGTTATGGTGCGAACTGAGAAGCCAATAGTGACTTCAACAGCCATATTCAGAATTTAATTGTCGGTCGCTAACGCGGTAAACCAGGTCGTTAACCCACATATTTTGAATGGTCACACCATCATCACTCGTTAACGAATGATAAACGTCTCAACACACTTTGCTTCTTAAGGTTGTCTAATTTCACCTGGTATGGTTCCCTCCGAGCATTACCACTGAGCAGGAAATGATAAATCATAAAAGGTCAATTAAAATTATAATTAAAAGAAACCTCGTGTTATTGCTCTCTGGGAATCGGGCATGTTTAATTCCACTGAGGCACAAACTGTGTTCTCAGACAACGACTGTATTTTCTCTTGCTTTTTAAATTAGCCCTCAAATTAACTGTAAGGTAAATAGATAGAGGACTTGTCATATCCTTATAAGGAAAATAACCTTACAATATTCAGTAGTATTTATAAAACTGTGCCTACCGACTTTGTCGTGCACCATACCAAAACAATTTCGAGTGCCTACTTTACGCTACAGCTAGTATGATAGTTATTTGTGAACACAGGCTTAAATAGTAGCCGATATTGTAAAATCATTCGTGGCTTAGAAATGTTTTTACTGTGTATCTTAGTTCTTTGAAAAACAAATACGCCTAATCTTAGCTTAAGTTCTTCACTCCACATAATAAATGCTACAATATGTTTACAGTCTCCTGTAAAATTTTTAATTTATCATTGTTGCAGTATAGTTCATACATCTCCCATACAAAGGGATCTAAATAATTTAAAACCACAAATTATGGGATGAGTAATAATTAGAGATTGATTGAAACCACATTTTGCAGATATTACCGATACTGATACTTTTGTGGGCGATTATGCAGATACAAATATTTAGGTTAGTAATTTTCATTTATGTTTCATCAAGAAACATTTTCATGTATTTGAAAGCTATTTTTATTGTCATGAAAGTTTAAAATGTTATACTGAGCATTTGCTGCCAGAACAAAGTTATTTCTAGCTCATGTCACTGAATTTGATGTTGTGTAGGGTATCCTGCTTAACGAAAAAATACTATCACACGAAAATTCTTTTATTTACATGTATTTTAGGTTAAAAACTGCAGGTACAAAATTTTTCTTTAAATAAACTTGCACTTAACTTTTCAAAAACCCGTTAAACTTCCACTCAGTTTTCATACTGCAAGTGTTTGTTCATTTTTATTCCATAAAAATTAAAAAAAAAAACAATAGGCCTAGGTATAGGCTTAATAATTAAAGATCACGAGAACTAAATAACGCACACATACCTTACCACACGCTGCACAGGCACTTCCAGGAAAGTTCAACCAATCCTACATGCCGCTTAGATTCTTCCCTGTACGTTCAACCAATCATCTGCTCGCGCTTGTATTTATCCAGAGCCGCTGTTCTAACTGAATAACGTGCCCCCACAGTTATAGCTGCCATCTTGTGAAAACTCAACAGCACGCCACAGGCTGTTCACTTTACTTGCCGGCACCAGCAAAATTACGATAATCGGTATTACTTTTTCATTTCCAAGTGCAAAATCTATAGCCTGCTAATAAATACTGTAACCTAAAGAAAATTTGGTGGATCTAATTACTATTGATGAATAACTGGCATTTCTCAGTTAATAAAAATAGTAGTAATTAAAACATCAGGAAATGGTTATTAGGGAAGACGTGATGAAGATGAAAGTGCCGTTGGCAGCGTTTTCTGATTGGCAGTTGAGTTGGTTTTATTAAAAAGCCAAATAGGAAATACGAGGCACACATTTATATTTTTTTTGCATATTTTGGGTGTCTTAATTAATATATATATATATATTTTTTTTTTTTTCCAGAATTCTCTGTATATATGGCGACAATTTTTTCCGGGCGAGATGGCTTCTACGAGTAATGGCGTGTCAATAAAGCGGAAAGCGTGTTTCAATTACTCTGTGTCGACTATACTTGAGTTTGTTTGAAACGAGGATACGAAACGTTTTTTGCACAACTTTGCAATTTTGTTAAAACCTCTTCCCTTTCAAGAAGTTTTCCCTGATAAGATGTTTTTTTTTTTCATCCAGTCCCATGAAAAACTTGAGTTTCACTGCATTTGGATACCAGACTAAATAATTTTTGTTGAAGAATGATTTGGTTGGATCATGGCCGATTGTCGCCGATACCGATTTAGGTTGTATTTGTATCGGTATCGGTCCATCCCTAGAATGTCCCCGTACTTAAAAAAAATGTGTTTTTAAAATAATTGCATTTAATTACCTGAGGATGCTGCACAGTTTTCACACTCAAAACTGTCTACATGTCTGTATTAATAATTAATGAGGACCTTTACAGGATATAGTTTTTTGTCTATTTTATGTTCGGGGCAGACTTTGCTAATGACAGTGCATAAAATGCATACTCTCTTCAGCTTCACATATCCTACAGCTAAATTTCCGTAGCTTTCCTTACTCGATCTGCAAACAATGTTTTACTTATAATTAAATCTGACCCAATCAAAATTTAAAAACTAACAAATTATTTATTTATTTTTAAATCATGCATGTCGTAAAAAAATTCAGTGTACCTATTGTAATGAAGTAATAAGTTATTGATACACACAGACTTTATATTATTACAAGTACAAATTATTTTTTAACTAGTTTTTATTAATTAGAACGTGATTTGTGTTTTAAAAATTATGAGAGTTGTGTTAATAAATGGTAATATTACTTTACATTTGCAGTTAAATATTCTGTGTTTTTTAAATATGGATTTAATAAGTTATTCAATAAAATAATTGTTTTTATATACAGTTACGATAGACCTATATAGTATATAAGTATATTGCAGAGAAGATTATATTACACTGTCCACTAATTTCGTCTACACGTGGAGGGACACGTTAGGTCTACTGTGCTACGAAAACCCCGCGAGCCGTCACAAGTGCCGGTAGAAGCTGCCTGCTTTGACGGTGACGAAGACACTGTCGGCTCTCATCTCGGGGCCGTTCAGATTATTATTCAGTCTAATTTTTGAATTAAGCCCGCCACCGTTTCTTATCAGGTCTAATAAATGAACAGTAGCGTCGTTACAAGCCGTGCCACTGCCCGTCACGGTGATAGGCGTATTTGTAGGCCTATTTCCTGTACGTAGTGCAATGTCCTTAATACAAAAATGCATCACACCAGACGTGCAAGGCTTAAAATACAAAGTGATATTCGTTTACATATCTTGTACAACTACGTATTACATACTATAACTACGAAATAATTGTGTGATAACATGGGACGACAAACAATGATGGAACGACAATGTTTTCAAAAATTATACAGTAAAAAAATATGTTACCATCACATTTTCTGACATGTTCGTACATTAAAATAAAATAAAATTATATTAAAAACAAACGTAGATTGTTATTTAGGCCGTACATTTACTGCTAAGGATCGCGAGTGTAATGCATTTGATACGTACGTTTGTAATTTAACCCCTTTTGATTTGGTGCTGTCAAAGTAATTTGAGTTGATATAATTTAATACCATGACAGCAATTTTCATCACTATTTTTTTATTTTTTATTTGTACCAGATATTTTTTTTCTTATTTTAGACACAAAATGTGACTAAATTTGGCTCTTATGACATTGTTTATCTCTCATAGTTTTCGCGTAATGGCTTGATAAAGTCATATTTTGCACGTTTCCGTTTTAACGACTACACTAAAACCAACTGATATATCAAACTGAAAAAAAATCACAGTGGATAAAGACATTGCAGGCTACAATAACATGCTCATGAAATTAAAGAATAAATGTTATTTGAATTTTAAAAAAATGTTGAATCTGAAAATAAAAATTTAAAAATTTCAATAATTTTTTTTTAAATACAGATTAATTTTTTTCTTTAATTTTATGAGCCTGCCATTGTAGCGTGCAATGTCTTTATCCACTGTGATTTTTTTTTAGTTTGGTATATCGGTTGGTTTTAGTGTAGTCGTTAAAACGGAAACATGCAAAATATGACTTTAACAAGCCATTACGCGAAAACTGTGAGGGACAAAAAAATTTCATTAAGAGCCAAATTAAGTCACATTTTGTGTCTTAAATAAGAGAAAAAAATATCTGGTACAAAAAATAAAATAATGAGGATGAAAATTGCGGTAGACCGCGCCCTTAATACAAAATTGCATCACGCCAAACGTGCAAGGCTTAACATCCAAAGTGATATTCGTTTATATATCTTGTACAACTTCATATTACACACTATAACTGTATAATAATTGTGTGGAAACACCGAATAACAAACATTGCTGGAACGACAATGTTTTCAAAAGTTATTCAGTAAAAAATATATTACCATCGCATTTTCGGACATGTTCGTATATTAAAACAAAATAAAATTATATTCAATACAAACGTATATTGTTATTTGGGCCGTACATTTACTGCTAAGGATCGCGAGTGCAAGGATTTCGATACGTACGTTTGAAATCTAACCCCATTTGATTTGGTGTTGTCAAAGTAATTTGAGCTGAAATAGTTTAATACCATGGCAGCATTAAGAGGAGTCCTTCGTGGTGTCGAATTTCCACCTTTGACGTCTGGGAACAGCGTAGCGATAAGAGTCAGTGTCCCACGCTTGACGAGAAGCATATCGCCTCTATTCGCAGCGCGCCGAATTGGCGTGCAAGGTTTCCGTTTTAGTCTTTTTACTATGGGACTTTAAGCGGTGGCCCCAATATTTTATTTTGGAATAGTTTGAAGTAAAGACCAACGCATGCCTCTCGTTTTGCACTTTACGAATTAAGGTAACATTTTCGGAGTTACAGCAGTCTAAAAAAACCCGATTTTAGCCATTTTGAGATGCCCGAAAAAAATGTTTCTAACAAGCGTGCTGCATTTTTTAAAAACTAGAAGCATGGTTTCAAGTGTGTGTTCTTTTCGTAGGTAAACATAATACGAATAACTTAAGCGGTTTCGCGTAAAAACGTATGCGCGTGACACGCTGCAACGCCGTCCATGCGACAGTCGAGGACTTCTCTTAACTTGCGGTAAGTAATCTGACTGTGCTTTTACTAAATAGTTATCTATTTTTTTCGAATAAGGCTAATTGCACGAGTCGTCGCCGTATTTCACAACGTGCTGGCCAACAAGCATATACCCGGCGCCGGCGAAGCGAGCTGTGCCTGGACAGCGACGTCACGCCAGTGTGGGAGCGTTTCGCTGTCGCGTGACGATCGCCGTATAAATCGCTACTTTCAATTTAAAACTACTTGCTCGGCACTGATTTGTATGCAAAAAACGATGCGCACATACCCTCATACTTGTGTTAGAATGCGCCCCTTGCAATATCAACAACATTTATCACATAGGCATGTTGTTCATTCCGCTTTTGATTCGTCAGTGCATGGAATTAAAGTGTGTTAAAATTGCATCACCCAATCATCAGGGGAGAAAGTAAGCGTAGTACATGTAACACATTGTTTTTTCGCTGTTATTTACAGTCCCTGTACACAAGTACATGTTAAACTTATCAACTACACACAAAATGAATTCTTACTAAATTTCACCGCTAAGGTAATTAAAAATATTACTTTTAGTTTTTTACAAAAAAAATTGGTTTTCTTCCGCGTGTCTCAATCGATTGCGAACTCACAACTCACACCTTCCAAAACGCATCGAAATATCTTAAAACGAAACTGTACACACTGCACAGGTTTGATATAACTTCACAAACAGAATTCAATATCACGAACGTTGTATTGTTGTAATGGCTAAAGGGTGTCGCCCTGTAACTATTCTAAAGCTCAAGATTTTTTAATTTATGGGCAATGGCTAGGGACCCTGGTTTGTCGCGAAAAGAATTTTGCCGCACTTTGTTTCGGTGCCTTACGTGCACATCTGCAGTTCTGCTTCGTGGTCAGTGATTGGATTTTTTATCTCTCTGGAGTCTTGTGATTCTACCGGCAAATCACAGCCGTGAGGTGTTGCAGAGACTTTATTGTAAATGGCTCAGACAAATTATATACGGCTCTTCATATAGACATGCTGCCAATAATCATGAAGCAGAATTGCAGATGTGCACGTAAAGCACTGAAACAAAGTGGGGGCAAAATTATTTTCGCGGAAAACCAGGGTCCCTAGTAATGGGTTTTCCTAGCCTGAAGACATGACCTTGAGACCACTCGGTCAATGAAAGGGGTGGGAAAGCCTCTGTTCTCCGGATGGATGACAGCTTACTAAACTTCCCTATTTAGCCAATTAGTACCATTTCAAGATGTTCTATTCATTATAATTTCTCAAATAATAATATAACTTTAACACTAAACATTTTTGAAGCAAAAATTAAAGTAATACCTTTGTTACTACTGTCAGAGTTTTGGTATTTGAATATCAATACTTTTATTTAAAAAGTTAGGATTTGAACAATATATTAAACTAGAACTGCGTATGTTTAAAGTAGAAATTATTCTCGTATACAAATAATTCATTTACGGTAACCTAGGTGCATCCTTTGTAACTACATTGCTGTATTAAAACTAATTAGTAACTTATATATTTGTAAGAAAACAAACTAAGAGCGAAAAATTTTTTCATTTTTTCTGTCCAATTTTTCTCTTCTACACTCACATATATTTCATCCGGTATCCACCCTCAGCGTGTCTTCTCATACGAGAACACTCTCACCTATCGATTCAAGTGTGTATCTGTCGACCGCTTACTCAGGTCTTGGTTATGTAGGGATGCTCCTTAAGTCCCTGCAGCACGATGTAAGTTTATGCTATGAAGTGCTGTTGAGGCCACTGCTATGGAGGTCCTGTGGAAGCTTTGGCTGAGCGCTGGCAGTTCTCGCGAAATACTTCATTTCTGATCCGGTGCTATTTTCTGAGGAAGGTCTGCTGTAAGGTGGACATTTTAGCCAATCTCAGAGTTGTGGTTGTCATTTGTCAGCGTCGAAAGTAGCAGGTTTTTTTTTATTAACTTCTCTCATCAAAAGTAATGTTTCGTTACGCCTACGTTTCTCTTAACCTCAAATTGCGTAACCTCTTTGTGCATGTACAAGGAAGTAAGAAATTAATTGAACAATTGTAAGCTTCACAGAAAATTGTCACACTACTGTCGGATTATCGGTACAAGCACGATTGCATAGTTTTTATTTGTGGAGAAAATTAGTTAATATTAATTTCGTAGTTTTATCCCGCAGTATGGTGGATGTATGTTATCATTTAATCGAACGAAAATGTTCGTGTGTGATTAATTGTTTTTTTTTTTTTTTTTTTTTTTTTAAATTAATTAAAGCACAATTTTTGCAACTCAAATGGAATTTATCAACGTGATATTTGGATAACTTTACCTGTTTGACAATTCTGTTTCTATACAATTTTTTCTTCAAACCAAAACATAAGGCCTAAAGTGATTCACTTGTGAAATAATGAGAGCAATACACATACGTTTTTTTATTTCGTGTTACGTGGCATTTGAGAGTGCAATATCTAATATGTACGTGGCTGTCGTCGTTCAGTGAGTCGTGAATGAAATCGTGATGCGTAAATTATATATAAATAATTGAGTGTTACTGAGTTGCAAATACACATAACATTCAAATTTAACTAAGCTACAGGTTCAATTAGGTAGGCGTGTTTTGTATAGACAGCAAACTTATGTATGTATATGAGAAACCGTGCATCAACAGTCTCATGAAAGACTGTGAACTTAGTTTTGGTCCTCCCATCTTGTAAAATTACGAATATCCTAACAGAATCAGTGTTAAATGAAATATATGTGCTGTGGAAACGTGACCAGTGATCAAGAAAGCTGTGATGCTACGAACTACTCCCTCCTAGCAAAGAGTAGGAGTGTGAGAGCTTTTGGCCATCGCTTAGCACCGAAGTCTTCAGCGCTGGTAAGTGGTAACATGATGTGGGTATGAAGGGGCGGCGTAATCGGGGGATCCCCGAGAAAACCCGTCGACCAACGGCGTCATACGGCTCGATTCCCACATACGAAAATCCTGGGACCAACCCCGTCGGGAATCGGACCAAGATCGTCTTGGTGGGAGTCAAATTGTCTGACCACTCGGCCACCGCGGCCCCTCCAAGCAAGGAGGCTAGACAGCTTGTTTATGTTTCAATGTTCTCAGCGTTTTCTGAAACAGGTACTTGCGAAACATTTTCGCTGTTTAAGTTAGCACTTGAATTTGCGGTACAGATAACATCGCTTAACTTAAACACTTAATGAGACAAGATTCTAAATCTTTGGGGACACATCACCAAACACGTTTCATATACAGGATGTAAGTAAATTAATAGCCCAAACTACGGGAGGTGGTTCCTCATCAAAAATGAAGTAGACATTATATAGGACACCTCCAAGAAAATTTATTACTAAGGGCGGAATAAGCCCTTGGAAATCGTGTTTGAAAATCGTATTTTGTCAAAATATAAAAAATGGTTAGGAGTTAAATTACGACTCTTTGGGTGATGTTAAGTATTATTGAGATCTTAAACATTTAATTATTTCAGCCCTCTAGCTTTCTAATTTCATGAAAATAATAGAGGTTGCCTTCCTTACATCGCATGTAATTACGTTGGCGTTACGTTTTGTGAACATTACATGTTGGTTTTTCTGGCAGTACACAGTGAGGAACAAAAAATGTCCTCTTGTCGCAAATACTTAGAAAGCACCATTTACCAGAAAAATGGACACAACTGTTCCTTGCCAGGTATGTAGGCAAAACGTGCTACATACGCTAACAATTAGATTAGTACCATGCTCTCAGGAAAGTACAACCTGTGATGCAATTGTTGAAACTTGTCACAAAATGAAGTTACGTAAGCATAAAATCAAAAACATACCTTTGCACGACTCGGTTAATTTGGCAACAAATTTAGTTCAGCAAAATTTACAAAATGCTATTATTTTGACGACATAAATCTGCGAAGTTCATAAACAAGAGAACATTCTTTAGTACATTCTGAAAGAATATCAGTATGCCATGTACGTATTTCGATAATAAATTAATAAATAAATAAATTTCGTATGGGGGATACACCTAGGGCGGGGATAGCTCCAAACTGGATGATGGCGTTCTGATTTTGAGCCTGTAGGCTGCAATTATCTCTGCATTGTGACTGCACCAGTTTTTCGGAAGTGGGAATCGTGTCGGACGATGTCGCTGTTCGGTAGGATTTCTCAGAGAACTCCCGTTTCACCCGCCCTTTTATTTCGGCAACGCTCCCTCGTAGAGTCTCATTCCATTGTCACAATGTAGAGATGATGACAGCCTACAGGCCCACAATCAGAATGCCATCAACCAGTTCGGATTTATCCCCGCACTAGGGTGCATCCCCGGTACGATTTTCTTTATTTTTTTTTATTATTAGCTAAATACATACATGACATGCTGACATCTTTTCAGAATGTACTAAAGAAAGTTCCGTTGTTTATGAATTTCGCGGATTTATGGCGTCAAAATAATAGCGTTTTGTAAATTTTGTTAAACCAAATTTGTTGCCAAAGTATCCGAGTCGTGCAAGGCATGGTTTTGATTTTAAGCATATGTAACTTCATTTTGCGACAAGCTTCAACAATTGCATCACTGATTGCATTTTCCTGAGAGCATGGTACAAATCTAATTCTTTGCGTATGTAGCACGTTTTGCCTACATACCTGGCAAGGAACAGTTGTGTCCGTTTTTCTGGTAAATGGTGCTTTCTAAGCATTTGCGACAAAAGGACATTTTTTGTTCCTCACTGTGTACTGCCAGAAAAGCCAACATGTAATGTTCACAAAACGTAACGCCAACGTAATTACATGCGATGTAAGGAAGGCAACCTCTATTATTTTCATGAAATTAGAAAGCTAGAGGGCTGAAATAATTAAATGTTTAAGATCTCAATAATACTTAACATCACCCAAAGAATCGTAATTTAACTCCTAACCATTTGTTATATTTTGACAAAATACGATTTTCAAACTCGATATTCAAGGGCTCATTCCGCCCTTAGTAATACCTTATCTTGAAAGTGTGCTATATAATATCTACTTCATTTTTCATGACGAATCACCTCCCGGAGTTTGGGCTATTAATTTCCTTACATCCTGTATATTTTTAACCTAGCGCGAAACAGCTCCCAACGAGTACTCGTGGTTTATTGGCAGTGGTTTATTCCATAGGACCCTCTGCAACTATCTGCATTATAACTAGGAAAAAGAGCTTACGCAAGTGCTTTTGTGACGTTTTTAGGTGACAACATCAATTTGATGTTAGTTGATGAAGTAAAACTTGCAAAATAATCGTCACTACCGAAGATCTGGAAATAATGATGTAAACTTTCATAAAATATATAAAACTAATTATCAAATACGTTATATTCAAGATTTTATAGGAGTTACTGTCAGAATAACAAACAACGTTATACAGTTAAGAGAATTCTAAATTTTAATTCAATAATTTTTTTCAAATATCATATGTATGTATATATATATATATATATATATATATATATATATATATATATATATATATATATATATATATATATATATATATATATATATATATATATATATATATATTCTTTTGAGTTTTAACATCACTTGTGTGGTTCCATAATAAAAAATATCCTTTCTGCAAACAACATCGGAATACATATTTTAGGTTACATAACAAATTTAAATTACATCAATATATATAAAATAATGTATGCAACCTAAAAATTTATTATATGTATATATATATATATATATATACATATACATATACATATACACACACATTTAGCGCAATCGTATTTACCAGACAAAGTTTCAAGATAATGATCTAAAGAAAATTGGCGGGACACGTAAATTAGGGCTGCTACAAAATCGTATCACATTAATATTAAAAATTAATTTTTTGTACATTCTAAGACAAGTACAGTACTCATGGCACATCATCCATCGGGCTGGAAGGGGCACCACAGGCAGCTAACGAATCATTCCTTTCCTCTAGAGAAACATCCCCGCAAGGACACGTGGCCAATCCACGAAAATCGAGAAACGCTACACAAACGGTCAAGGACTACAGAGCGAGAAAATTTAACAACCTACGAGACATGCATATACATTACAGAACATTGGGACTTACCACAAGGCGGTGATGCGAGAAAAGGTTACATTATAAAGAAAATTTCCTTCGGGTACAACAAAACACAACCTCACATCCTTGCGTACAAATTGGAAAAGAAAGAGGATGGCGACGATGACCTTGGATTGCGTGTTACATAGAGTAACGGTTACACAGAGAGGTTACTATGAACGAGTCACAATTACTTTAACCAATAATTAGTTTAGACAAACTTATACAAAAACTGTATACATTTACTTTCCATATACATTAGAAGTAAAAATATTAACTCTGATACATTGCTGATTTTTAGGGTTAAAATTTTCAAAATTAATTAACGTATACTTTTGGCAGGTAATAAAGTCTGTTCCTGATGAATGTTATATTCACCCTAAATTATACTATAAAAATTTTCATAAGAAAAAAAAACGAATAGTACCATTGTTCTGACACGGTACGATTTACCGAAAATTCCGTCATGGAAGTCTGGTATTTGCTTGGCTGACTTTCAAAGTTCTATTAGCTCCAAGAGTGTCACACATTGCAGGGACCAGGGTCATAACTTTGATGATGATAATAATATGTCACATGTTGGAAATATATATGTTGCACATTACAACTGTTTTTGTTTTTATGCACATATCTTTGGTGATATTGTTCTATGATGTTTGTGATAGCTGTTTTCTCGACAAGAAGATAAAACAGTTTTAGTTAAAGGTAAGTACTGAGTCTTGGTTTTATTTTTGATTGCATTGAAGTTCCATTATGCAAAACACGATTGTGCACAGGCAGGAAAAAATAATATTATACACTATAATAAATATGTTATTTACCTTTTGAATGGTCTAAGATGGCGGTGGGGGAGGAGTGGGGAAGAGATTTCTGTGCTTCCCACTTCGTTACGTCAGTGGCACAGACAGTGCCCGTACCGCGCGAAACTAAATAACTTTCTTTCAGTCTGCAGACTATTACTACGCTCATGCGGATGTCGAACTCGGCACGTTATCTAGTTCTTCGTAGCAGGCAGTGCTATTGTTGTTTGAAGTGTGTGAATCAAGGCATGGGTAGCTGTTGCCAAGCCTGGATCCGTGCTGTACAAAGCGATGGCTCTCAGAAACATTTAAAAAGGAGAGAGAGTTTGACCCGGAAGAAACTTATTTCCTTTGTGAAGTTTTGGTGCTCAGTTGTTTGTGGAATAATAAAAAGTTGGTAAGCTCAGTTACAACCAGGTAGAACATCCTTACAGTCATCTCCTGACACGACCGTTATTATACTAGGTTTTTCGGTTTCGAAATTACTGATTTTACTCCCGCTATATCCAATAATAATATGTAAAGCTATGTAGAAGGTTACGATGACGTGGTCAGCGGTCTGTCGTCCTGACTTATGAAGCTTCTTGCAATTTTTCAAACAAGCGGTACGAATACCACAACTCGTAGAGCGTCACGACGCGTGAACTGAAGACACCCCGGTCCGCCGATCTCCACGACTCGACGCCGTCGAAACGTCTCTCGGTCTGCTTAAATGCGTCCCGACGCCCGGAATGACGCCCGGCGGATGCACCTCACCCTGCAGTTATCTGCGTTTCAACACTGTATTCCGCGGGACGTAAACGTTTGTCCAAAATCCGTTAACAAACTTAGCCTTACTCCTGTTTGGCGCCAACGTCCCCGCCGCTTGCCCTGCAGACTTTGGTTCAGTTGGGCTAATAAGAAGATAGCTTTCGAAAGATGGCCGCGTCTCTCGAGGACAGTAATATTTAAAGTCATTGACGTATTTACTACAATAATTTTTCACTTTCATTCCGTTACGCTACGACAGTCGCCCTATACGTTTTCCTTAATTCCTAAAATTCCTTATATTCTAATTATTATAGTTATTTAACATTGATATATTAAACACTACAGGCTGGCTTTCCTCCCCTCTCGTCCGGTAGCTATGAGGGATATATGAGCCGGGGGGGGGGGGCGAAAAGGCCCAGACGCTTGCCTCGTGCACCTGCTGTTTCCGCAGAGACCAAATATAGACATTTCTGTTTTTACAAAATAGGATACAGTACAGAATTGTAGAGTGGAAATTCTAAATAATCCTTGTGCCACCGATAAGTTTTAGTTAGAGTAAAAGGGAAATATCAGCGCGGCAATAGTATTCTGACATGGGGCATGCAATCTGTCGATGTCCGTAAAAATATTAGGAAAATAACTGGGACCTAGACCTCACAACAAAACATAGGTAACTAGTACATACTTAATATTGTCGAAAATAACTCAATTCGGTCTGTTTTGCAACTTAGCTAATTTAGAATTACCACTGTACAATTGCTGTGTAAAAATTGTTTCATCGGTATCCTGACAAGATGACGAGAAGAACGAATGGTCGCATGACATGTTTATTACTATATCTGTAATGTATGGTAGTTGATTACAAGTAATGGCTATTGCTATTATAAGTTGGGGTAGCAACCATATGGCGCTCCGCACCTTTTAGGCAGAATATATTTATGTCTACAAATGGACTCGAGTAGACGTTATCTAACTCCCATAGTCATCTATCAGATCATAAAAAATACAAAATATTGTGTTTTGTGAACAGTTAAATAGTTAAGTTTCGAGAGCATATTTAAATGTATTAAAACAGCACTAGGCTAATATTTTCAAATAAGTGGCTTTCAATTTCGGGGGGGGGGGGGGCAGCCCCTTGGAACCTACTCTGCTTAGTCTACTGGCCACCGGGTAGCTACTTCAGTACTAATACAGATTCAGCGGAATCGAGAAGCATAAACTCTTATGTTGATCGTACTGAATGTTGTTTCAGATAGGTTACTACTGTAAGCGGGAGATACTGTGGACACATTGGCTGACTTTGAAACATTTCAAGAAATATATTTTTCTCCTATTTAGTCGCCCTGAATAAAAAATTACATGTAAAGTTACGATGATAGCTACGTGACATTTCATTAATTATTTACTCACAGTTGGCAAACTTGTAAAATACAAATAGTATGACAGTATCCCAAGTCATCCCCGTGTACGATTGTGTTTCACCAGAATAATAAGTTATTTATTTAGGGATAAATAGTCAAGCACTGTTCAAATTTGTCAACAATCTTTCAGTATGCCCTTTTTATATATCAGTGTAGTTGCTACAATGAGAATGTCGTAAGTCATTAAAGCAGTCTAAATATTCCAAATACGTGTGAGGACTAGAAGAATATATTTTTATGAGCAAAGTATTTTGATGTGTAACAATATAAACTTTTAATTTTTTATTGGATTGTGGGCATACGCAATTGCTCATGTTTAGCTGATCAAACCTGTGTTGAATGACAAAGTACGAAAACGAACAAGAAAAAAACAAATATAAAACGCACACAAAAATATAAAATAAGAAATCCCAGAGGAATCCTGTCAATTTTTTTTTTTTTTTTTTTTTTTTTTTTTTTTTTTTTTTTTTTTTTTTTTTTTTTTTTTTTTTTTTTTTTTTTTTTTTTTTTTTTTTTTTTTTTTTTTAACCTTTGTCGCCCTGTCACATTTTTCGAAGTATTTTGTACTTTTACGAAAAACAATTTGTCTAAAAATTGTGACATTTAGAAATAGTTTTATGAATGTACAAGAGATTTTTTTATGTACAGTTATTTTTATAAATATACACAAATTATTGTAAATACACCGTTATAATTTGTACTTTTACAAGAATTTCCTGTAAAGTTTTCAATATTTTTGTAAAATTACAAAATTATTTTTTTGGAAACTAGTTTCCAAAGATTATTTTTTTTTGTATAAGTACGAAAATTTTTTGCTGTGTGGATCACGAGTCATGTAGTTTTCTTTTTGCTTTTTTTTTTTCCATTTGTAAAGATGCTATTCTGCATCAGTGGCGGTTCCAGCATTGCGAGAAGGCGGGGGGCCTATGCCTTAAAATGTGTGTAAACATACACCCCAAGCCAAAAGAGGGAGGTCCGGGAAAATTTTTATTTTAGAGATGCAAAATTGTGCTTCTTAAGGAGTTTACACACAAAAAATTTAATTACATAAGTATGAAAATATTAAAATAAATTATGTCTTAAAAGTATATAGCGATAATAAAAATTAAACTAGAAATAAATTAAAAAGAAAATAAACCTGACCTTAAAAGGGGGCAGTTACATGGTCCCCTCCCTAAATCCGCCCCTGATTGTGGCGTTATTCTTTGACGTTTACAACACTGATAGTTTTTTCCCTCAGGTAGTTTTATACTTGAGAGTTCTTTCCGTTAGTCACTGCTGAGTTGCGTATTTATTAAGGTAACCGCTAATGATGATTTAATTCATTTCATGCATGCTCCCTGAAGTGTTTATCTATCTTTTTCAGTACGAATTCTAGCTTTACTTTCATGTGAAGTTACTGGATCTTAAAGAGTACTTAAATTTTTTCATTACTTTTTTATTTCTGCGAATATTTTCGAAATATTCAGCTTTATTTATAGATTGAATTGTTTATCGTAGAGAACAAAACATCCTAAATGTAAAAACTTTCTGAAATGGTTTAACTATTGCTCTTTAAAATAAAATAATTCTCGTAATAGGCATTTGCTTATCGTGCCGATATTTTAAAACTATGATCTTTTGCTACTTCATCTGGAATATAAGCAGACCTCAGGAACTACCTTCACTATCTTGTGTGACGACATTATTATCTACGTGTAAACAGAATATCATTAAGGCAAATTTCTATAACAGCTCAAGACTTTCTATATAAAAATACAAAAGGCCAAACAGTTCTTAAGTTGCGCGGTAAGCAAGTGTAAGGAAATTGTATCGAAACACGTTACAATTATTTGTCAAACTGTTACTGTAGTAGCCAAAAGTCAAAGCTATGCAAAAATTTACTCATTTTCATCAATTTTTTTAAAAATACAAAAATGTATCACTTTGTGTTTACAAAAGTGTCTTGAAGTAGCTCACATCATTAAGTATCAATATGAATTATCTTGTTTCTGCAAGTTAATTATTTTTTTATTGTTTTGTCTACACCGCAACTGCCATTTTGCGACTTTGATAGGTAATTATGCTAAAACTATGGGACCTATTTTTTTTTATTTGGGGAAATGACATTTTACCTTGTATGTAAAAGTTGAACAATGTTTGGCACAAATATAAAGTTTTGAATTTTTACGGGTTCAACGTCCTTAATGTGAACCTATAACTTCATCTCAAGATAAACCGTGACAGAGAGTCAAACAAATGTTTACTGCTCGTGATTGGTCTTATCAAACTTTGGAAAATATACGCCTCTACTAGAAAGCACTGTTAACTAAAACATGAATATCTAACCTAATAATTTGTTTTTGGTAATACCTTAAACACTGTTACGATAAGAGTTGGCATAACACAATAAATAAATATAAGCCAACAACGAAAATATAAATATTGTAATCAAAGCCGTCGTTGATTTATGATAATCGTGTAACAACTTAACTACATTCGCGAAATATTGTCGGCTATTACACTTCTGTTTTGGCAGTATTTCTAAATGATGCAGTTTAATAAACTTCAATATCCCTTCATTTATTAAGAGTAATATTGTTCATAACTGTTAGTTAACATGATAAACTGTGTTCGTAAATTACTGAACTCGTACCACGCAAGTTTCAAGTAGTGTTATTAATTGGCAGAGATGTGATTTATAGCCATAGCGTATTCTAGGGTTAAGCAAGGCACACAGAAATAAGTAACAAAAAATCGTATCAATTGTTTGTTTTCGAACAAGGTTTGGTCATTTATTCCCATTGGAGTGGCCATCGGGAATGAAAACTCGAAACCCGCTTTTTTTCTGATGAAAACGGACTGAAGCGATATACGATCTTCACTCATTCGTTTCGTTTATAGCCATAGAGCAGCGTTTCATTGCTTCGGGATATTTTTGCCCTAACAGTGAAATAACTTCTATTATTTCCATATAGAACTGGGTCTCTCTGAAAGAGATTAGCACCGACGCAGTCGCCTCTCTGCTATTACTTTCTCGCGAATGACGGTGACCGTAAACTTCAATAAAATGATTTCCGTACTCGTTGCGGGTAATTCAGAAATGTGACTCCACATCGTCTCGCTGGTGGCGCTTCTAAACAGAACTTACTACACCGCCAGCCACGTTCTGGACTCCAATAAAAGTTATTTTTATTATATATTTTGATGGCCACTCTTACGACTTTCCGAGTTTTTTTAAATACAAATCCCACTCCTAAATTACCATAATTTCTCACTTTTCTATGGCCATTGCCTTTTCGCATCCATTGTGTAAAAAAATTCGCGGAGAGTGTTAGCATAACTTTTTAATAGCAATTAAATCCTTCCACCAAGGAGTTTTATATCACTCAATTACCCTATAATACAACGAACAAACGTCGAAAAAAAGTAAAAAGTTACTTTTAGGACAGATTATCCAAAAAATAATAATGGCAATAGTGATATTGCAAGATGTTCAGTTTGTCCCCTATAATTCCATAAAACGTAGAAAAATTTAATTCTTAATTTTGGCTGAATATTTATGTATTACTATTTTATTAAATGGAGAAGAGGCACACTATCATGAAAAATTTTTATTTCATTTTTATTTTAATACTGCCTAGCTTTACGGGCGTTAAGAATATAACCACGTTAGGCAAGGAGTACTAAAATAGCGTACAAATAACGTTGCTAATTTTCCTGTTAAACAATCTGAAAATTAAAGCCCCAGATAAGTTTTATATGCACCGTATGATATATATTTATGTATATATGTTATTTTGGTATGTAAACATATAGGGATCAAGTTAAGTCACGCGGTATGCTATAAAACCCTCCACGAACTAGGCGAGTGTATTCTTCACATGTAGGTTTTCTGGAATAAAGAGTGTATGAGCGGGGTTGTGGTGCAATATTTTGAACTGTTAAAAATGTTTTACTCACTAAAGCGACATGCCATACCTACGTATATAATTATATTTGTGTATTTTTATCTATAATAAGACTTAGGGTTTTTAAAAAAAAAATGGTCCTAAAATACGCAGGCACTACAACTGTGACGAGTTTGCACTGTATTCTCAGTTGGAGCCAATAGTAGTCTGTTCTGACAGACAGATATCTGCTCTCGTTTAAACTTGAAAAATAGGAGTCACAAAAGTATTGGAAATGAGGTTGACATCACGGCCAAACTTTTGTACTCCTTTGTTTCATAAAACTCCCGTTTAAAATGTAATTTTAACAAAAGTTAATAATTACAAAAGGAACCAGATTTTCTATTTTCTACACGATTTCTGTTTTTCCGTCACTGATTTTATAATCATGAACATTACCCCAACCACATTCTTGTCTTTAAACAGACGCTAATCCTATGAACGAAACTAAACAAGTCTTGACTAACTATAAAGGACTTGTCAAGTTTTATGAAACATCTGAAGAAAATACAACATACGCAACCTCAAATTACGCTGGATAGTTTGAATCAATATAGAACTTTTAAACATTTTTTTCTGTCCTTCTATTGTCACATCATGAGTCCATTAAAATATTAAAATATTTATAAAACACTGGACTTGCATGTGTAAACATGCTTTCCAAATGCAAGCTCTAAAACTGACGTGATGACAGCAAAATGTTCTGTACCTTAGATTTTGGTGGCACCAGTTACAGTTATCGCGTCAGCTGTCCGGGTGTCCCACTCGTAGGCTACTTGCGTGCGTTTACACGTCTATGTGTCTGGATACCTGCGTGCGTTTACACGTCTATGTATCTGAATACTTGCGTGCGTTTACACGTCTATGTATCTGGCATATGAACTGTGTTGTAGAGCGCCACGTTGCTTCTTTTCTACACAGAACCACTAAAATTATTCTCATAATGTTTATCTGCGAAAACAACACACTGTTAACAATGCGTGTATGATTTGAAAAATGCACATTGCAATGTTCCTAGTTCGTTTCAAAATTCAGACAATTTTTCAACCACCTGCTGGTGTCCGATTGCGCTGTAAGATCGCTGACGATGAAATATTATGTTATTATATTGCATAATATATACTATTATATTATTAAAATACGCGAACTAAAAAGTAAAAATTGTGTTTTTACAAGCTATTTTTAGTTGGAAGGGGGATGTACTTGCTGAGCATCTGAATGGCAGGGGTTGGCAAACATGCACTGGCGCTAACGTACCAACTTCGAGGCACCCGGTGTACCCAGTTTATTTAAATGCCTTAAGAGTGCGCGTTAGATAAAAAAACACCGAAAGCGTGAATTGATTTCTACACGTTTTTCGAAACCAATATAGATATTTTATCTCAATGTCATTCCTAGATAATATTATTTGCCAAATTCATGAGTAAATATTTATCCAGAATTACTAATTCGTTACGCGTGATCTCTTGCGCCGCAGCACGCGGTTCCGGCGTCAGAGATTGTGCCTCAGAAGTTCATAACACTGGAAACGATTTTGTTTAAAACGTTGGCTAAAACTATTGTCTAGGATTGCTATTGTTTAATTTTCGCAAATTGGCTTCTCGAAACCTACAGTTATAAATTAATGTTTTTAGCGTTGGATTATGTACCACGTCCTCGTAACCTTCTTTTCCAGAATCTCTGTGAGAGTGCACCAACATTTCTTCCTGTCTTGTGGAAACAATGTAAATAAACAAAATAAAAAATACAAATGAAACGTCAACACAACGAAAACAGTGCCTTGGAAAGGCTCGAATCAAAAGTGAGAAGAAAAATGGTAATAGTAAATATTTCGTCAAAGGCATAGAATACACACGTAGTTATTAGAACAAGCAGATCAGTAGATATATAAATTTCTCCGACAAACCAATGATTAAGTTCAATAAATTTAATGGCAAAAAAAAGTAAAATATAAATTTTAGTAAGAAATTGTAAATTATGCTTTTTTAAAACCAAATGAACTAAAAAGTTACAAATAAGTTAAAGTTATATTTGTCATGTATGAATTTAGCAGGTATATTCAAGGTTCAGAATAACCCTACTCTTGGTAACACATCATCATATATTTCCACGAATTAAATTGTAGGGTCACACTTATAGTCCCGTAACAAAAAAAGTAAAAGTAAAACACTGTACGCCTGTTTGCTACGCCACGAATAAATACGAAGCTTTTGCCGGTAAGTGGGACAAGTTATCTTTTTCGGTCGCCTGTTTCCGTGCATTAAACCCGAAAATATATATCTTGTACTTAAGCCTCTTAATGAAAGCGTTATAAAGAAGCGACATAATTTTAAACAATAATTAGGGTATTAATAATACATACGTATATTTTTTAAAATTTTGCGAATTCAATTTTTGAAATTTTGATTTATTAATACGTTGATGTGCATCTTACAACGAATGTCAAAGAAACCAGTGAACGATAACATGTTTCATGTAAATTAACTTAATGTTTTCCACGTTGTTAGAATTTAAATTTAGTCACAAAATTCGTATTAAAAGTAGCCAAACACAAAACACTACCTACCAGATTCCCGAGAAAAAATTTTATAGGAGTTGCTATGACTTCAAGAATCACTTATTACTGAACTGCCCTTGTGTCTATTTAATATTAAAATATTTAATTTTCATATTTATATTTAAAGAACACGTGAAAATTGTTTAGTTCCTGTACTTATTTTTACAATTATTGTTATTTTCTTTTTTTCATTTTTTAATTGGCGAGTTTAGCTACACTGTAAATAACTTGGAGTATGGAGAATTTTTTCCCGTGTGACGCATAATTTAGCTTTTAAGTAGAGCGGATGTTTAGCGTTGGTACTACACAAGTCTGGCAATAAAAGTATAAATTTGACTGTTTCCTAGAAATGTAAGCCTATAGGAACTATGGCCTTGTGTAGGAAATGATACTACGTTACCTATCATGTTTTCATTTTTACACATTGGTGCAGTTAGTTTCCGGTGAAATTTTTCATTGTATTTAGAGACTCATTCAAAGTATATCTTAAGGCAAGGATAACTACGCAAGGAAAAAGAAAATAACACGTAAAACACAACTTCAGTAATTAATATTACTTACATAAATTATGTAATCATTACTAATTGTCTCATAGAGGCGAGATTTCCACACGCAAGTTAGTGACTTGCGTCTAAAGGCTATGAACAGACGTGATGCGCGTGATGTGCTGTCCTTTGTGTTTCCGCACTTCTAGGACTCGAACATGCGAGATTCATCCACGAAGACAGCTACCTTAAGTTGTGTGTCATGTTATGACCAGGTAATAAAGATGAAACCTGTTTACTTGCCTACAACACCTTTGAATTTTATATAAACAAACTTTATTGGTTTTAATTCGATAATAAAATTCCATTCTAGCCGCCCTTTGTCTCCCAAAATAAACGTAAGGAACAAAACTATACAGTGGAAACTTGTCTGTCGTGAAGGTTTCAGTGTCAGTGATGTCACCGTCTAGAGTATTTGTATTTCGTGTTAACGTTTCTTATCGCTAAATTCATTAAACTTTAACTTAACTGCAGAATAGAATACATAATCATAGCATTTTAAACACCGTAAATCATTGTTTTCCGTTACTGTTGTTACAGATGTATTGCAGTTAAGAAAGCTATAAGAATTTTCTTACTGCAATTCAATCTGTTTCAACAGTAACGGCAAACAAATATTTATGACGTGTAAAATTCCCTTAATGTGTATTCTATTCTGTAGTTTTGTTAAAGTTGCATAAACTTAACCAGAAGAAAAGTTATGATACATAAAACAAAAATTACGATGGTGACTATCTCTGACTCTTAACTTTTGTTAAAATACTTTCGTGAAGAAACAACGCAAAAGCAAACGGAGCGTTATCTTGTTCAACTGGACGATCAATAGAGATCACAGACGAAAATATCGACAACTTTGCGCGTCTGAAATGTTTTAAACTGCTAACAACCGAACTAACGGTAGCAGTGGAAACACTCTAACAACACTTTCACTGACATGATAGAAACTTTACGAAGAAAATATCCCTTCAAAGTAGATTGACAGATAATACTTGGGCTAAGCGTCTCGCCGACAGCCGGTTGAGTGTTTATAAAGTGAGCCATTGGTTGGGACAAGCTGGAAACAGGATTGGAATTGGCAATGTCTGATAGCAGAGCTCACGATTTTTTTGTGAAAATAATTCTGCAACTAATTTGTTTCAATGCCTTATGTGCACATATGCAGCCCTGTTTCAAGGTCAGTGATTGGCTGTTTTTAACTCTCAGCGTCTAGGGTTCTACCCGCTAATCACAGACGTGTGGTGTCGCAGTAACCTTGTTCCTATTGGCACAGTCAAACGTGCCACGTCTGTGCTGTAATACATTCTACCAGTAACCATGAAGCTGAACTGCAGATGTGCACGTAAGGCATTGAAACAAACTGTGCAGAATTCTTTTCACCAAAATCGAGGGCTCTATCTGTTAGTTAGGAACCATCACAGCATTCATCAGGAATGATTTCGGAAAACCAGGACGGTAGGACAGGAAATAGAACCCAAGAACCCAGTTCATCCCTAATGCGATTCCAGTGTCGTACCACTCCTGTTTCGTCGCTCAGTCTTTACAGCCCGGTTTTTCCCCTTCCGGTGCCTCATCACTGTAGCGCCTCATCATGTCATACTTCATGGTAAGCAGATGCCTGCGGGCGCCCAGTACCAAATATGCATCAGAAAGCAATACCATGGCTCTCGGGTAGGCCCTACCCTCCTCATTCAATATTTATTTTTTACATCATAGAAAAATTGTTTTAATTTTCTGACAGTTACATGAAAATGTGCAGTGATATTAAAAGTAAAGTATGTTGTCGTTTCAAAGCCAGACTTTTGTGTTGAAAAGATTTGATGCAAGGAATGTAAATTTGTTCTCAAAGGGAATATTTTTTATTAAAAAAATTAGTAGCGCTTAATATATTTTTTAAAGTTTTTTTTATGGCAAGAATGACTTAGGTCACGGTCACACTGGAAACATAACTACTTCACTTAAACATGTTCTGTTTATGAAGCGGTTACGCGAGCTACGAACATGTTCAGATCGCAGTCTCTTCTCGTTCAAAGTTAAATGGTTTCTTGCTGTTGGCTGCTTGGAGTAACGATCTGTATAACAAGTACGGCTGCGTTTTGCCCAGACATTTTGCTCTCGTTAAATTAAATTATCATTAATATATAAAATAATTATATCCACCCTACACACAGAGCAGCATTGAAGTTAGACGCATTATGATAATTAAAAAGTTACGAATGTTGAGTGTAGATGTGATAACAACTTAATGTGGTTCATTTCATATTCAAAGTTGAGTTTATTCTGTTTAGTCGTGTAACCTCGCTTTAAACACAATCAAACATGCCTGCCAATTTTCTTTTAAACCGAACGAGTTTAAGACTTGTAGTGTGACCGTGGTTTTATTTAGCGCAAACATAGCCGCATCAGATAATGTTAAATTCCCAAGATGGCGAAGCAGATAGGCGCACCTTTCCCATGATGGCGTCCCGCGTTCGATTCTACGCGAAGAGTCGACCCCATTTAACACATTTGGGGATATTCTCAGTCTATTTGCTCGTACATGTGTTGATTCCAGTACCCATTTCTTACAGCCCTACTCCATCCTCACGTCATATCTCTCCTCACAAGTACTGCAAACCTCGATGTTACGATGGCGGCCTGGGTGGACGCATTTTCCGCGGTCAAGTTCCACAAGTGCGGAAATTGTAAGGACGACATTGCATGCGCATAACGTCGCACTCCAGACCCTACGCTGAAAAAAAATACTTAATAGTCACCACAAACATTTTTTTTCATAATGGACCTTACTAAATTTTTTGTTGTGACCACAAAACATGTTTGCTGTCCCCAATAAAGTTTCACGGTGACTACAATAACATTTTGTAACTACTACAAAACTATTTTGTGAGGTCAGTATTGACCAAATATTTTGGAGCAACCACAAAATCGTTTTTTCTGTGTAGGCGCAAGTCGCTGAACTGTAGTGTAGTCAACTAGCCGACTACTCGCCTCTGTGAGACATTCAATTCTATGATGACTCTAAAACTTAATGACGTATTATTAAATATAAATATGTATTTTACCCGTCTGTACCTTTTTAACAGATTCTAAGATTTCCACACCTAAGAAAATACCGCAAAAACCACTCTTTTCGCCATTTTCGGCCGCTAGACGATGTGTTTTTATTGCGTATTAGTGAACATAACATTTGTATACACGCCTTTAACGTTCTTTAAATGCTATTTGTAAAGATTCTACTACAACTGAATTGGCACAGAAAACAGCACACGCGTAGCGCGTACACAGCAAAATAGCACAGGTTCTCTGCACAGAAAATTGGGCTATTTCCTATGATCCTGTGCGCTGTGCGCCGTGCGTAGCCTTCAGAACATGGGTACCACCAGTTTCAAAAGAAAATAAATACGGATTAAAATAAAATTTAACTTGACCAACCTTTAAAAAAAATTGCGACTAAGTTAGTAAATTGATCTGGTCGAAATTAAATTATTTTAAAAGTTATAACGTTTACTGCAATTTTAAGAAAATTAGTACACACGATTCTATGTTATAAAAAAGTTATTTACGGAATATGGTAATAATGACAACATTCAGAATCAGTGATACCAACACACACATGTATAATTTACCAGTGTATTACAGCTGGTTTTTGTTTTAACAACAACGTCCGTTTTTTTTAAACGGCTGAAGTTGTGCACACCTGGGCAGACGGCCACCTTAAGCGACTTCCAAAATCTCTTTACTGACTCGTCTTCAGAAACTATAAATAAGCGATAAAGGGAACGTTTGTTGCTGAGTACCTGACAAGGTAATTACCTGCAGAATCCACGGCTGTGGTAATACGTTCATTGCGAGTGCAGCCGCTAGTAACCATGTGTTGGTTTCCCAGCGTGTGGCGACTTTAGAATGGAAACTGTTAAGAAACGTCTTCGCTTGGCGCATGGGTGTCTTTGCAGCGTGTCACGCGTATTCTTTTTTGTGCGGAGCAGCTTGACTTATTCATATTACGTTTATCTACGGAAAGGAAACACATTGAAACTATGCTACTTTAATGTTACAAATTCAGCAACCTTGTGAGAAACAAGATTTTTCGGACCTCTAAAATTGACTATGAACGTCTTTTTAGACAGCTGAAACTATGAAATTACTACCTTAATTCGTAAAGTACAATGCAAGACGCATGCGTTGGCCTTTACTTCATACTATCCAAAATTATAATTGTAGGTTGAACGCTTAGAGTCCCACAGGAAAAAAACTACAAGGAAAACCTTCCACGCCATTTAACGCGCTGTGCGCTGTGAATAGAGGCGATGTGTTTCTCTTCGAGCGTGGTACTCTGGCTCTTATAGTTTCGCGGTTCCCATGCGTTCAACGCGGAAATTTGAAACCGTCATACACTTCTCCTCTTTTTTTTCTCTCTCTCCCAGTTTTCGAGGCAGAACATTTATTCAAGTTGTAGTGTTATCAAATATTTTCTCTTCGACAAGACGTAGGACATATTCTTAATAAATAATTTGACAAAATATAATAGAATCTTTCAATAATTTCTCAAATAGAATCATTGCAAGGGAATTATAGGTTCACTTTCAAGAATTATCATAAGACCAATATAAGAAGAAAATATACCCTATCACGACCTCCGAATTTCATCAAATATATCTTCTAAGCCTCAACATAACCACATTTTCAAAACATATTTTAAAACAGAAGTAATTGCAGAAAATTGAAAAGTTATATTTAGCATCTAGCTCCCCCTTTAAGGTAAAGGAAGGGGGGTGGTTTCATATGGCGGCCACCGGATCGTAGTACAGCATTACTCACTTGCTGTGTGTGATGTGGAGTCGATTCCAGTCGATGAGCGGGGCGAGGCGCATGCCGCGACAGAAACAATGGCAACGCAGTCGCCCCGAGACCAGGAGAGAGAGAGAGAGAGAGAGAGAGAGAGAGAGAGAGGGAGAAATAGCACAGGCTTGCGCGAGCCCAGCTACACTGGAATATTTATGCCCGGGACCCCGGTTCATAAATTCCGCCGCGGCGAATCGCAAATTTACGACCCATTATTTCGGCGAGGCAACACAAATCCAGTTGAAAGAAAGGACATTAATGAGGGTCGCATCTTGGCCGTGCGGAAGAGAGCTATTCGCACGCGCGTGTCTGATCCGCCAGGCACACTCGTAGGGAGTCCTGCACGCACTCGACGAGCAGGCACCGTTACTTGCCGGCCCTTGTTCGGGGCTGAGTCCGTGGCTGACCAACAAGTGCGAGAGTCGTTGGACGTTTTCAGGGAGAAGAGGGAAATATTCAAGGTAATGTCACTCTGCAGGCTAGACAGAATTAAATTACTCTCGACCCATATACATTTCTAATGGATATTAAGGTCGCCGCCTAACACTCTCTTCACGTGCTTTCTAGTGTGTTAGAAAACACGTTGTCACAGTCACTGGAACTACCAGTAGGGACCATAGAGAGAACTTGGCAAGTCAACGCAGGTGTAAACACATGAAAGAAAAGAAAAAATTTCCTTTAACAAAATAGAACTTTAATTTATAATATCTGTATAAATAACAATTTAGTGAACATAGCACAAACAAACGCTGAAAAGATATCCAAATTAATTTAAAAGCTGAAGGCATAAATATTAAATCTACGCGCAAACAAGATATGTGGCAAATTAATCTTCAGTGAAATATACAACGTGTGGGGTAACATTAAAAAATACAACACCTTCAATCAATTTACGTTAGACCCCAATACTATGGCTCGGAAACAAACAATACTTAACCAGCCATACAAATACACGAACAGAATAAACATACATTACAACTAAACTAAGCTGGAAATACTAAAAATTTTTAATCGTCACATACCTTGTCTACACGTACACAGTTGAAAAATAATAGGGACGTTCCCTCCTGACTGTCTGAGGAGAAAATGCGTGACGAGGAGGCGGCGGCACTGCCTTAAATAACTTAATAACGTAGGGGGGGGGGGGCTCCCAACCTATGGTAACAGCTGAGGATAGTTCAAATTCGCCCAGTCACCTTCTTATCAGTGGCAACTGCAGTACAAGGGAACAGCGAAACAGTTTTGAGGCCTAGGTAAGGCTTTTACCATCTGACGTCATCACACAGTGAAACCAAAGTTAGTTAACGTTTATAATCACCAACACTGCAATTTCTTGACACCAAGCAGGTAACGTGCGTACGCCACGTTAGAACGTTATTTTTTACGAAACAATTCCACACATGCCTAACGCGCCCGTGTATGGAAAGAGTGAGTGAAAGATTTTGGTCAGCACATAAAATCGAGGTCTTCGGTGCTGGTGAGGTGTGACATGAAGTGAGTATGGAGCAGCGCCGGAATGAGAGGGCGGGGGAATCGGGAGATCCTCGAAAATACACGCCTACCAGCGGTATAATCTGGCACGATTCTCACATGCGAAAATCCGGAGACCGACCTTGCCGGGAATCGAACCCGGATCGCCTTGGTGGGAGGTGAATGGTCTGGCATTCGGCCACCGCGGTCACATGTACGATAAAAAAAAACACACATCGGACAAAGACGGAATGTCATTGTTAAGAAACAATTCTGATTACAAACATTGTTTCTGAGCCTTTCAACGATGCTAAAAATGGCGTATTCAGACTGAACACTTCAACAATGTACTAACTCGGTGTATATGAAACTGAGATATAAACATGCTCTGAATTATGCTACAGAGTTCCTACCAATAAAATTATTAAATCACAGCTTAAGAGTGCATGGTATATAATTCAGTGCTAAAAGTTCAGTTGTAGGTTTCTGGAAGCCAATTGACAAAAATAAAAAAAATCAATCCTAGAGAATTAGTTTCTGCCAACTTTCTAGGCAATAATTTTTCTCCATTAACGTATATCTGCAGATCAATCTCTGACGCCGAATTCTTGTACATTTAATTGCGCCGCAAAGAGATCACTCTTACCAAATTCGCTATTCTAGGTAAATGTTTGCTCATAAAGTTGGCAAATATAATGATCAAGGATTGCTGTTTTGCAGTTTTTCTATATTGACTTTCAAAAACGCGTAGATTTCAATTGAAGAATTCAGCTCATTTGTCTATCACGCCTTCTTCCAAGTGTGTTCACGTGGCAGAACTTCATAATTATATTCTTACACGACATAGTGTTCGTTTAATAGACTTAACATGTGAATACAATTTCTACTAGTAACAAATTTTTAGCTCTCACAGATATTCCATAGCGGCATGTCAAAGTCATAATTTGCAAGTTACGGGAGCATAGAAATAACAAAACACAGAAAAAAGTCACTTTGATTTTTTTTTTTAATTAGCTGTAAATGAAGTCAATTCGCAAAATGTTCAGGTTTTTCTATAAAAACTGTAAATGAATTAATTTTTGCAATTTTAAATCTTTTAGCATATGGCTCGTATTAACTAGTTTCAGTTTAAATTATTTCACTCAAGTAAATAACTTGGCTTTTTTTATTTCTATGTTCCCGTAACTTGCACATTTTGACTTGTCATGTCACTGTCGGAAGACAATGATAGCTAAAAATTTCACAAGTGGAAAATGTAGTCACAGTTAACGCCTTAGAATGAACACTATCTCGTACAAATATAAATTACGCATTTCTGCCACTTGAACGCCCTCAAAGTCCCATAGTAAAAGTTTATCGGCGGGAATCTTGCAGCGCGTGGCTTGTTGGGATGATGCGTCATTTGATTCGCGCTTTAAGGTCGCCCTAATAGCTCCTTCACTTCTGAGCCTCTTGCATTTTCCCGCCGTAGATAGTTTGTTTTCTGACTTTACTATATAAACCTGTTTACTGAGAGGAGCGGAGAGGTGAAGATAATTGTTACAGATGTTGGTATGTTGTGAAAATGTTTTGTGCCAACATAGCCTTGAAAACGCTGTTGTTTCTTGTGACATGTTTCATTGTGTTAAATTACGTCTGACACAACTTTGTTGTCTACAGACCAGTAAAACCGTAAAATGTTACATTAGCGGGATTTTTATTGGCTTAGTCAAACAGAGCAACAGTTCTACGTACAAGAGAAAGCCGGTAATTTATTTATAAGCTTAACGTGTGTTGAAACCTAGCCAACAGTCACGTTTTCCTGCTATAAACCATAATCTATAATAATTGTTTTTGTAATAATAGTTAATTGCAAAATACGGAGCATCGTCTCATTTCGTGTCATCATACAGTGTTTACGAGACGCCGACAGTTCGCTCTCGGGGTGTGATGTCCTTTCCTCTGACCTTCCCATACTTCAGTTGTTTACTATTGTCTCCTTGTGTCACGGCAGTTCTGCCACTATCACTGATTGGTTGATAATTTAAATGTTGATATTTATTAGAGAAATGACAGTGTTTTAGCTAGTAACTGCATGATTTCATTTTACGTGTATGTTCTCATATTCTTCTATATCTGTCAGCAGCATTATTGCACGCGTTGCTGGAGTTGCTAGTGGGACTGCCAGAAACTGTCCTTGATAGCTCAGAAGGAATATACTGGAAACACAAAGATGAACCTGTACTCACACGCAGTGCCATCTACAACGGGTCAGGCATGCACAAACACGTTGTATGCAAACAAAGCTACAAATAAACCTTTGCTGTATCACGTAAGGAAAAGGTTTCAATTTTATTTGTCAGGCTAGGACACATAATGTCCTGTTATAATCCCAGAATATATTCGTAACAATTATAAACCGAGAAAATCACATTAATTTTAGCTGAAATGTGAAATGACGAAAACCAATTGTCAAGGTGAGTGAATGTAGTAGGGTCTAAGCCCAAACAGAGATACGAACATACTATTGCTGTAACAGTCTTACTTTACCATCATGTTTGATTAACACACTGAACGAAAAATTGAGTAAGAAGTGTTCCCTGTCAAGTTATTTTGTAGGAAACCAAACATAATTTGTCGGGGACAGAATTATTTTAGTGATGGCCACAAAATATTTTTGTGACGAGCCCTAAATATACATAAAAATATATCCATCTAACTTTTTTGTTCCATGCAAAAAAAAAATTTTTTCGTGTAGTCTTGATCACCAATTATCAATCGACACTGAAAGTTCAGCAAGGAGTTTTAATGCTGTTCTTGGGAAAGTCTGGGGGGATGCTTTTCTTATTCCTGCAGCATATGACTATTTTATATTTGTTCATGCCAGGAAAATGCGTTGACAACTCCTCGAAGAAATATGTGCGCTTTCGAGAACTCGTTGTTTCCTCTCTCAGTCACAACACCTCTGAAAAGTCTCACATGGAAGTTGAACACATTATCTTTGAATCTATGAGCATTAACTGTATATGCTTCTCTGTAAATCAACAGCTGTTGGCTTACGCATTTATACTGTTATTAGCAGTCCCCCGTGGCTTTGCTCGCTAGTATTATTTGTAACTGGTAATGTTTACTATAATTAAAAAACCTCTTTGTATACAAGATTGTTACTTCAGTAATCAAGTGTTAGAATGTTGAACTAATTCTGCAGCAGGATAAGTAGCTATAGCCGTCCACGCGAAAAACAGTCTTAAGATTTAAGATTGTCCCTACCACTAACAGCGACTTTGCCTGGGCCTTATTTGTAGCCCTGCCAATTTGACGTTGTGGGGTAGTTACAGACACCTAAGGTAAGAGGTTAATCGAATGAAAAACATCTGATTTACCCTGTTCACAACCATTGGTGACGGTGCCCTCAATTATATATTTTCAAAATATTCACTTGAACTTAAGTGCCACTACAAAGTTTCAGTGGGTAAAGGTTTCGCGGAAACGTATTTGGTGCCGCACACTTGAGATTAGTGAGATGATATATGGTCAGTTTACTGCCAAAAGTGACCAAGTCAAAATGAGATAAAATGATAAAAATGTTAGGAATATGTATATGTTGTTCACGAACAATTGCCCAAGTTTAAAGTCTATTCGTCGTTTCGTACTGTTGTGTCACAGTATAGTAGGCTAACATACCACATTTTTGTTAATATCTACAATTCAATAGTGCTTTTAAACAAAATATTATGCATGACTTAATCACTTTTGGCAGTATACCGACGACATGTCAGCTGATGTAGAAGAACCTAAGTGGAAAGCGAACTGCAATTTCACCTCTTCTAAACGACTACATCTAAATTGCACTAATTCGTTCTCCCTTGTAGTTTTTGTGTGTCAGAATTGAACGTACGCACGCAGCTTTTAACGAAATTCGAGCCCAGAGCCTCCCGTAATTTAGACCTAAGTAACAAACAACTGCGTCACGTAACGACGAAATAATTCATGAAAATAAAATTTAATTTAAAACTGTCCCGGGATCATAGAGGTTGTACAACACCACATATCGATAGGTTACTGTAGAGTGAAACTTCTGAAAAGGTTATATCTCGCTGCTTGTTTCGGCTTTTCTGATCGTCTGCCTTATGTTGACCAACTTAGTTTTATTCTTAATAATCACGTTTATCTTATAAAGTAAAAAAAAAACGTACATATGTATATATTTTTAAATACTTGCGTAAGCATCACTCTAACGCGAACAACACCTCAAAATCGCTACTGGTTAGATAGATATCGTGAGTTGATGGGAAACAAAATTTGTGATTTTTCACCCTTTTGGGTGACGAAATTTTGGATTCACATCTTAGACATTTGTATAAGTATACAATTGAAGTGTAAATCACATCGCTAGGCCGTTCAGTCGGATCAAAATCGATCATTTACTTAAAAAAAAAAAACAAAAAAAACACATCACCCATACACAGTACTGAGAAATCGAACTTCAAAAAATCTTAAAACTGTTTGCGATTATTTCTGTAATCATCATCCTGAAGCAAAAATTAATTGTATATCTCGACGGGTTCGATAGATATCGAGGATTTATCTAAAACACCTAAGAGAGTACATTTCGAAAAACCCTTTAATCACGTTTTAGAATACTTTATTGATGTCTCGCGGACGTGAAAAACACAAAATTAGCCCGCTGGGTTCAAGATATATCGACGATTAATTGTAAACACTTTTCACCACTTTTCACCCCTTTTCACGTCCTTAGGTGGCGAATTTCGAAAATTCGTGAAATTATTTTTCAGGTATTTGAGTAAGCATCAATCTTAAACAAAAATGACGTCGCTATATAAAAATCATTGGGATTGATATATATCGATAGAGAATCGAAAACACATTTTACCCCTTTTTCAACCGGTTTAGGGCTGAATTCGGAAAATATATTTTAATGGTACTTGGGATACTTACAAAAGCATCGATTTAAAGCAAAGAGCACTTCGATATCTCGATTGGTTCTATAGATATGGAGGGATAATCGAAAACACATTTCACGTATTTCCACCCCTTAGTGAAAGAATTTAGAAACGTCTTGGAGTCCTGTCATAGACATTTGTATACATAACCAATTAAAGTAAATATCATGACTATAGCCAATTGTGTTTCGAAGATATAGACGATTCATAAAAAACACATTTTTCCCCTTTTTACTGCCTGGAGGTCGAATTTCAAAAAAACCTAAAACTGCTTTTTGGGTATTTCCGTAAGCAATGTTTTGAAGTGAATATCAACTCTCTATCCCGAAGGGTTCGATAGATATCGATAGTTGATTGGAAACACATTTAAGGTCTTTTCTTCCCCTTAAATGTTGAACTTCGAAAAATCATTAAATTGGCTAATATGCATTTTTACGAGTGTCATATTAAAGTAAAAATCACGATGATAGGCCGTCGGGTTCAAGCTCTATCGACATTTCTTCGGAAACACATTTCACCCCTTTTCTCCCCCTTAGAGGTCGAATTTAGAAAAATCCTCTCTTGGTGCTCGCCTACGACCTGAGGGGAACCGCCACAAAAAATTTCACGATTCTAGGTCCAGTGGTTTGGGCTGCAGTTTGATATGTCAGTCAGTCAGTCAGTCGGCTTTCATTTTTATATGGAGATTAAATATATGTTTATTTTTGTGAGTGTTCTACTGTCTATTCGCGTTTAAGTGATAGCACGCGAAGTGCATGCACGTGATCGTAGGTAAGGTCTGTCAATGAAAACACCCAGTGTTCACGTGATTGTAGCTTGTAGTCAGGGGTGTCCGGAATGCTCGCCACGTGTAGTGGCAGAAAGGTACTGAGCGTAGAATACCATGCACGAATTGGTGGTATAAGGAGAGTATGAACACGTCAAGTCGTGGGAACCTATGAGTGTGAATGAGATATGTATTAAGAACCCCGAGAAATCTCTTTGAACAGCGGCATTGTCCAGCACGCTACACAATGCAGAAATCCGGAAACAAAACCCTCTTTCTCAGGTCGACAACAATATCATACCAATGTACTATAGAAGAAACGTAAAATAATCGACACTAATATTGGCACACATATTGTAACTATTATATTCATAAACGTTAACAATAACATGTGAAACGACAAGCAAAACAGAATAAAGTAACACATTGATTATTTAACGATGAAGGTATACAGGGAATTCAAATGAAATCTTCATATTGCACGTCGCAGTAGAAAACTATAATATTAGCAGTAGACGTTCATTAACATTGCCAAAGCTCTTGTTATTATCAAACCATATGTATTGTGTAACTGACAGTAATGTGGAACTAGTAAAATAATGTTTTATTTACGTTCATTCCCCGTTAAAGATATCTACATCATACTTTTAACAAAACCGTCACATTATATATATATATATATATATATATATATATATATATATATATATATACAGAGAGAGAGAGAGAGAGAGAGAGAGAGAGAGACTGACCATTTTATGGACATTACGCAAAGTTTAGGTGTAATATATATAATTCATGTTGCACATATTGTAGATACAATTACTATACCGAACATGCAGTGTAGGCTATGTATCATGTACATAACAGCCCTAGTTGGGTGTGTATTAGTTTACTTACGTTCGACACTACCAGAAAACAATACGAACACTCGCCTGACTCTCGTCACACTGCAGCAACGCGCGCTGGTTAGTAGCTTGTACACCCCTTACCGCTTATGCTAGTATCACGTTCTCTTGTTTACAAACTACAACTTTCACTTCTCGGCGAATGAACTTATAGGACAAGTTATACTCTCCACACGATTAAGTTCAGTTTATTAAGTTTGTATGATCTTAAGTGGTAAAATATAATCTCTCCATTATTGTACGAATAATGTCAACCAGTATGACTTCACTGCAGATGTGTATAGACGGTTCGGGATAAAATGAACACTTTTGAAACCGTTGTTTCTGATAACCTTTCAAATTTTTTATTGCTTTCTTCCACGTTTTTATGTAAACAAACCACCTTTGGTCACAATCAAAGAGTATTGATTGTGCCGTACTAAAAAGTTAACTTCTCAGGTCACAATAAACAGTTTTTATTAATTATTGTTCTAGACACAATGGCCTATAATAGTAAGCTCTCTCTAGTACCAGTCGGCTATAGTAAGAGTAATTGTATGATATCTAAATCCCCAGGATTTTTTGTCTAGAAACATGCACATTTGAAGTGTTTGCAACCTATAAAGACAATTGACTGGCAAATACCATTTTATTTCGTGTTACATTCATAAGGTACATAACTAATCCCTCCAAATTCTAGCAACGTGTGTATGGCTCATAGTAGCATTCTATTGTTGTAAAAATAGTATTTTGTGCCTATCCAAGTCACAGATATTTTTCCCGCAGGAAAAATACTACTCGCATTGTACCCGAGTACTCACTAATTAACTGTGCACTCTGTATTCATACTAGTAGTAAAACGTGTTCATTTCACTACAGAAGCGAGAGAAATAATTGCATTTACCAGTTGTGGGCTGCCATTTAAAAGTTCTATCGTTCAGTATTCAGTAATATAGCGTTTTTTTTGCATACAGGCTTGTTTGAGTAGGCGAGAGAAAGATGTCTTTATAAATAGTGCAGCTGTTTTTGACCAACGGTAATTCTAGTTCTCTGTTTTACATTAGATATAATGTCTTCAAAACCTGAAATAAATATTATGCTTTCCTTCAACATTGTATGAAGAGACAAATTTTATAGCGACGATTGTGAGCATTAGGAATCGCAAAGCTCAGACTCTCTTAAGTAAATTAAAACCGAAATTTACGAATTATTTCCTTCGTCGCAGAAACTGTCATCTCTATTTCACACAAGACAGGTAAGGATTAAAAGCAGGTTCTCTCGAATGCTAAGCAACAATGGATAACACCACAGTATCTAAGCTGCTATTGAAACTATTTGCAGAATCTTACACCAAGTTCTTACTCGTGAATCTTGCTGCGCTTGGAAACCAGCTACGCAATAAATCGATAGCCCATTCAACCACGACTTACCAAGTAATCTGCAGCGAAGAGAAATCCTATTACTCACCAGTGAAGTATAAACCTCTCCTCGCGTATATCTCTCACTTTGAGAAATGGAAACTTTAGACCACTTTAACCAATATTCCATTTCGCACAACTTAAAAGAGCCGAAGAACACGCGATGACCTTCTCAATTGTTCTCGGCCAAGGGTATTTTTCTCTTGGGCTTGTAAATGACAATATTTTTTATTATAATGATGAGGCCGTGCACTAAAGCAGGTAAGATCCTAATTTTTCGAATGTTAGTACGTGGCGGAAGTTGCCGGTGACTAGATAGTATAATCGTCTCACTTCCGGGGCCGCGGTGGTCGAGGGGTCAGACATCTCGCCTCCCACCAAGGCGATCCGGGTTCGATTCCCGGCGGGGTCGGTCCCCGGATTTTCACATGTGAATCGTGCCGGACGATGTCGCTGTCCGGAGGGTTTTCTCGGGGATCACCCATTTCCCCCGCCCCTTCATTCCGGTACTACTCCATACTCACCTCATGTCACCCCTCACCAGTGCTAAAGACCTCAATGTTAAGCGCTAACAAAATCTCTCTCTCTCTTTCTGTATCTCTCTCGTATCCCACGCTCTTCGCGTCTCGTTGGTGCTCCATTGCAGACTCTCATTTCATCTTATGTTTAAGGGCCGGCATATAAACTCAAGATGTGATGTTCTCCTCTGGGACACCATCCTTAGGAGATAATAATTAATTTATTAGAATTGTGTGTGTCTTAATTTCCTTGCATGATCACTTACATTAAAACAATTATTGCTCAGTTTACTTATGCATTTTCTCAGATATAAGTCAGACTGAATTAATTTCTGTCTATAAGGCGATGTTCTCTTGTTTCTATTGCCGTTGCGGTGTTTATTTTTGTAAGCTTAAAAAAATGCATATATCACAAATCTGTTCGACCTTTTTTATGGGTTTTGCTATGATAGCTAATTTTTCTTAACAAGAAACAGTTCTTTTCGAATAATAAGTTATTTTGCAAAATTTTCGTTAGTTACACAATTAGCTAAAACCACAGTATTTACTGCCATAAAAAATTAACTGACATTATAAAAACTATTTTAAACAAAACTTCTAAATAGATTTTTATATCTGTTCTCGACTAGGCTTTAAAAATATCTATCGCGAAATAGTAGAATCAGGGGAGAATTGCCATAACGAGACCTTGAACAACTTTAAGTACTCGACTGTTTGTTAAGTTACTCAGGTGTAAGGGAAGAAAATTTTAAGCATCTTCATCAGTACCTATCCATCATTAACAAATTCGGAAACCCTTGGTAAACCGAATTCAGCATGGTTCGAGCCATAGATAGAACCCGGGTCCGCTGCTATGCGACAGAAGTGATCTACCACTGTTCCTCCTCGCCATGTGTACTCCGATTTGGTTAAAAAGCATTGCTTCAGGCAAAGCCGTATGGATGAGCAATTAGCAAGAAAGTTTTATTAAGCGATTGTCACGTGCACGAAAACACATGTTAAGAAAAAACTGTTCACGGCCAAGAATCATAATTTTATCCAGTGGAAAGAAGCGGCGACACCGCCATCAGAAGGCGTTGACAGATTTGGTGACAAATTATTGTTTGACAAGTTTTTTTACAAATTATCATTTTCAGTATTTTCATACAGACAGAGATCGATGAAAAAAAATGAAGAACTGCTATATCCAGCTTTAGTTTTGACCGCTTGAGCTATTTCTCTGCGTCGTAGATGTGTCATGCTTCATCCTGATTGGCCACTTCCCAATAACTATTACTTAAGATATAAAATATAACTCTATAGTTAAACGCTTAAGGGAATGGCACGCAGACATGCTATGTTATATTAGAAACCTTCGCGTTTATTAATTCACTTTCAAGTCTTTTGTATATGTCATAATGGATAAGTAAATGCTCTAGTTTTCAAATGTAAGCCCACATTAATTTTCTTGGCCTTACATCGGTATTGAAATTTATTGATATATCTACATATTCAATTCAGAAGTACAGCAAAAAAATAGTCTCTTAGTTTATTTGATTTTGTATTTAAAAATAATATTTAAAAAAAATATCAAGAAAAATTTTGCATTAACACATATGATTTGTTAATGTGCTATTTCGGAAAAGGGAGGGGGGAATCTTTCCGTTAACTTACGGAAACCTTCAATTTTTTTTAGAATATTCTTTATTTTAACACTGCTCTGAATTCCATTTTGTCTTAACACTGGCGCTAGTTAAATTTAAACATTATCGTTACATGCGAACCTATAAAATATGGAACAAAATTTGTTGGTTGCATCCAAAAACATTTAAGATCGAAAATTGTAGGTATTTTTTGAAAATCTAAATATTATGTATAGGCTAATGTATGTATGTTTGTAACGTATTCGTTTCTGTGCAATTTATACTATGATTGCAATTAAATTTTGATAAGTTGCTGTGCGTGCGCCAGCAAAGATTTCGGGAAATAATGGGGGAAGTTATGTGGCAAAATGGAGTAGAGGGGCAGAACGCGGTGCCCAAAAATTTTTGTGAAATAATCCCTTCGGTAAATAGTTGTGCGTGCGCCAACGAAGGTTTACACAAAAAAAATTGTGTGGGGCGGACAAAACGGGGAGGGGGGAATAACGGGGTACCTAAAATATTTAACGGACATTCCAACGCTAGCCTGGACAGTTAGTTTTATCATACAATTTAACAATGTAACGAAACTTATTTAGTTATTGTAAATTCTTGTAATTTGGAAAGTATAATTAATCTCTGTTTTTAAAATTGGCAGCCCAGCCGCGGTTTTTCCGCGTGAAATTTTTAAGGAATAACTATGAAGATAGCTTGCCGTGTAATGAGGTATTCAGGATATGGTGAAAAAAAATTATGACTTTTCAACTCAAATGCATAACGATATCGCGCAAGGTTTAAGGTGGAATTCATAGTCAGCAAATGAGTAATACTTAGAGACACTGGAAAATTGCGGGAATAGTTGACTGTTTGCTAGGCTCCAACGTGATGTATATAACACTGAATGTTTCGTAGCAACATTAGCTATCGTTTATTTGTAGTATTTTTTCTCTCTACAACAGGCCCAGTTAGAACTGCACAGCTTGGACACACAGCGTGGGTAGTTTGTCCCAAAACTGTTCACACGTGTCACGGTTAATATAATATCGTTTATTGGAGACTGTTTTAAACATTTTAGCGATTTTACAGTGTCTCTAGCAATACTTGAATCAAGTCCTACTAATATTTTTGTTTAAGGACATATTTTAATTCATAGTCCTTAAAATAAGCAACACTTATATTTTTGCTCATTGTACTTCATGGAGTATACTTCCTCCATGCGGTGCTTATTATGTATTCATAGTCATCCAATGAGAAATGCTTATTTGTCAAGAATTCATAGTCAAATAAGTACTACTTATTTACGTGAATAAGTATACTTATTTTAAGTAATTTCTGCAGTGTACTTAAGCAATGTTTATTAAAGTTAAGCCAATACGTTCGTATTTAATTATTTATGCTTTTTTTGTAATAATCTACGTCTAAAATAATTACAAACTAGTGCATTGAAAAGCTTTAATCGAGAAGGAATAATAAATAATGAATCAAAATTGAGATTGTAAACATAACTTCTTTGGTCGTGTTTCGCTTCGTAATGGGTTTGGGCGAGTGAGAGGATTCTGCATTATTCGTGGACGAAGTTAAGGTTACTGAAAGCAAAAACGTGCGCATTCAGAAGTGCTACGTGACAACTTAAGGCTGTCCCAGACGCTAGCATTAAAGATAGGGTGAAAGTGGATTTGTAGCAAACACAACCTAAGTAAGATAGAAATGTGAAATAAACGGAAAATTCAAGATATTTACAACAAGATTCCGGCTACATAGGTAAAACGTCGTTTTTTGAAGATGATCTATTTTTTCCCTATTTTTTAAAGTTATAAGAACCTCATAACTAACAGGCTATTAAATTTACGTAATATTCGTTTCAATAGCTAGTTTTATCAAGAAAAATGCATCAGAAAAGTCCGCGAGGGTATGTATGTAGCTTTAACGCTGTGTAAACTATAAGAAAAATAAAAAAATTGTCGAGGTCATTGTGGCCGGCGTGGCTGGGAAGCCGTGTGGCAGACACTCATGTGGAGTCGGACGGAGACGTGTCAGCTCGCACAGGGTTGCCATATATACTGCCAGCACTCAACATGCGCGTCCTGCACCCGCTCGGTACGTGCGGAGTTTCTCCGCGGAAAATACTTTCTGGCAAACAACATAAGAAAAATAAGTCTAACAAACAACACCCTTCTATATCCGCAAAGAGAAAGTCTGTGAGGAAGAAGAAGTGTTGAGTTTGTGCTGTAATATGGGTCGAACTATGACAGTTAATTGAAATAATGTGTGCTAAGAAATTGTAAGTCTAAGTCTACTTATTGAACTGTCTCGCAGAATGTAATCTCTTTATTCAGTGACATTAATGATTATTCTTTTGAGCCGGGCCGTTCAAAACCTCGTCAGTCGCATACCAAACGTTATACTTGATTTTTAATTTGGTAAGACGTTTATGTAGTAGATAGGGAAAATGTTGGTAGCTAAACAGCTAATGTTTTAGAACCGATGAGAATGAATAATGTGAATTAAGAGCAGTAACGGAATGTAAGAAAATGATAAATTGGAGATCTTCGAGAAAATCCGCCGACCAGAGTCATCGCCTGTCATGGTTCCCACATGCGAAAAATCAGGGTTTACTCGCTGGGAATCGAACATGGATTTGGATCGCCGTGGCTGGAAATGAAGAGATTTTGGCGGCTCGTTTGTGGGAATATAATATGATCTCTTCACCGCTGCCCGCCGTCCCAAGATGGATAGTAAAATAATCGAGGAAATAAATACTTCTATTTTGCTCTTTGAGTCACATCCAGATACTTGATACATGGTCGAGACGGCTAGCAGAAACCGATTACTACTATAAGCAGCTTTTAGCTTTCAGTCGTAGTATAAACAAAGAATAATTAATATGACTATAAAAATAAAGAAAATAAGTCAACCGAGTCAACAAAATATTATCCTCCGCCCCCCCCCCCCCCCCCCC
>PNEQ01040180.1:0-71994 GCA_003012365.1 Medauroidea extradentata | reverse complement strand
TACAGAGAAAAACCGGACTTCGTTTATACGTATCTTGTATTTTTATATTTTCTTAAAAATAATAACGAAAAAATACAATGATACGTTACTACCTACTGAATGTAAAAAATCAAATAACTTTCCATAGAATATTAAACAATTACACGAAATCACCAACGTGGTCACGTTATAATAATCAATCAATGTATTAATTCCATAACATTCACGTGATTAAACTTACAACTAAACCGTCCAATTATAGGCCATACACATGAACGGCTCTAGAGTCGACGAAATGTGCGACAAGTTTACTATGGAGTATCAACTGGAACGAAGGGTGGGTGAAACAGAGTATCACCGTGAAAACTCGTCAATTAAATACATTGTCCAAGCATAATTCCCACATACGAAAATATGACAGGTTTATTCAGGTATCTAACCGGAATGATACTGATAACAGATTAATACTCTAGCCCCTGGACCACTACGGCTCCATTAATTTGTAAAGCGTGTCCTGTTAGTAATAAACTGATGGTGATAAATTAAACGAGTAATGGAGCATCATCTGTTTCCGATTTGTTTAACTGCATTGACTGTATAAGTAAATCATAAGTTCTTAAGCTTTTGTTTCCAAAAGTGCTGCCAAACGGTAACGCTCTTGATAATCTTATATAAATTTGGTAAACGTTCATAACCTAACTTATTTATAACTTCATTCAAAGATTTTTATGTGGCCCCAACTTAATTTTTGCAATTATTGACATCGGCAGGCAACTTAGTCATTTATATTGAAAAAAGTATGGTCGTATTTGAACTTGGTATAAATTGTGATATGTCCATTCATACAGGTCAACTTTTCTCTGGGATCTCTCGTTCCCCCAGCCCTTCCATTCCGACGTTTCTCCACTCACCAGCGCTGAAATCTATGTGTTAAGCGCTGACCAAAAACTCTCACTCACTCCATAAGATCAAAAAGGAAAAAAAATCTTACACCAAATGTCTATACAAATAACACAAATAACTGTAAACGAACATTTTCTTCTTGTTGTTCTTACACCTGTTGAGGATATATAGTTAGTATCTAAATTTGTCAAAAAAAACTCTGACAGGTGCCTAAATTTAATAATACGGAAGAAACAGCATTTGTAAAACGAAATTTAAACTTGTATTTTTACAAAATATCTTAAATTAAATAACGCAAAATAACAAAACTCTGAACATTTCTTTAGCATATTGACGATCCAGTACCGGCCTTTTACATTCCAAACACACATGACGTTACTACTGCAGTGATAGTATTGTGAGCTCAATAACATAATTATGGTACATGTTGTTTACAGTGAAGCTCACATGTATTACGCAGTCTAGGCTCCATACTATTGGGACGAACTTCCAATTGTGATTTGAACGAAAACGATACGTCCTAGTCGGTTGCAACAACAGGGCCATTTTTGTTTTATATCCCATATAATTCGATAATTTTATGTAGAACGCGTAGAAAAATATGAGAAATTTTGGGAAGGAAAAATGTTTCCGCTACTCCGTCGGTTTTATCTTGAATGTATGCTTCCAGAAATAGTCGATGGAAGGATTCCTAGAAAACTTTCTGCCAGGGAGCCTGCTTACATACTGCAAGCGAGAGATAAAATTAATTGCAAAAAAAAAAAAAAAAAGAGGAAGCTGCTAGCTTAAAAAGTTTTTAACTTATCTTTTTATACGTGAAGTGTTAATGAAAATCTGTTAATTTTTATTAAGAGGGTGTGGTACATAATTGAACGCTAAAAGCAGTAATCTATAACTGTATGTTTCTTGAAGCCAATTTGCGAAAGTTAAACAATAGTAATGATAGGCAACAGTTTTAGCCAACGTTGTAAACAAAATTGTTTCCTAAGTTAGGAACTTCTGAGGCACAATCTTTGACGCCGGAACCTCATGCATTTAACTGCAGCGCAGGAGATCACGCGTAACGAATTTGTAATTCCGGATAAATATTTACTCATAAAGTTGGCAAATACCATTATCTAGGATTATTATTGAGTATTTTATCCATATTGGCTTCGAAAAAAGCATAGAAATAAATTGATGATTTCAGCATTTATTTATCTACCACGCACTCTTAAGTAAGAAAATTTTGTCTGTGATTACAGTTCACTAATATTACTAACATGTTAAACGAAATTTGCTGTCAGCGGCTGACATGTTTTGCGAATCAATTTCTGGTGAGCAAGAGACTGTGTGTTCTTATTTATTTCACATCCATGATTGATAGAAGCTCACATTGATTACTTCAGAATTAGCTCAGGATTAGATTGTAACGTGCAGGTATTGGTGTAGGGAGGTATTTTAGTAAAATATATACCTTTTTATGGTAATCTGCGAAATTGGAGTTGTCTGGTCATGTGACCATTCGTTCGATTCGGTATCGCGTCACGATACCGAATCTGTAATGCAAAATATGCTACGAGGATTTTTATTGAGTTGAGATTAAATAAGAGAAATATGTGAGAATCTGGACCTTTCCCTCGGGACAGCATAGCAGGTGGTGTCGCAGGAGTGTTGGCGCCGTCCTGCCCATTACTCTTCTCACACCCCTCCGCTGGACCACTCTGACCAGTTGAGGGAGGGGGGTGCAGCAGCCTATAGGAACGAGGCTTAGAGACTATGAAAAATAATATGAATTAGACTATTGGCTAGAGTAATATGTTAATTTAAATAAGTAATATAAGTTAAGTAAACAAATGATAATTGTCCAGGTTCTGAAACAAAATATGCAAATTGAAGTAAATAAATGCGACGGTGGTGTACTACAGGGTTGGCTTCGGTAGGCGGGGCTGTTTCTGAATGCTCTCTTCCTGTTGGCCGGATTACCAATACTGGGACCAGTGGCGGGTTTTCGGACAGTGTGGGGAGAGACGGGAGATCTTAACAGACGGCGGCCGAAGAAGGTTGCGCGAGGTCGTGAGAGCGCTCGCGTCGGGGGAGTCTTCGGGGGTTCGGGCGTCGAAGGTCAGGGCGGAAGACCGCTGACAAGAGGACCCGATCAGCTGATTAACGACGATAGAGCTTTACGGACCGCGGACGAAGGAGGTCGCGAGGGTGCTCGCGAGGTCGCACGTCGGGAGGAGTCATCGGGGATTCGGACGTCGAAGGTCAGGGCGGCAGACCGCTGTCAAGACGATCCGATCAACTGAGTAACAACGACGGGGCGAGTGAAGCTGTTCGGCGGCGCGACGTTAAATTCAGTGGATAAGCGGGATTTCAAGTAGGGTCACTAGGTCGGGGCAGCAGACCGCCGACACGACCACTTAATCTGCGTCGACGGCAGATGGCGGGGAGCTATTAACTCAACTTCAACTTAGTGTATCAGCCGCGCTAGATTGATGGGTCTGTACAATTATTTGCCACGCCCGCGGGAGTCAGCAACTCAGTACACCATCGGCTTATAGAAAGTGATCAGACCTTGTTTTTATTCACCTAAAATCGCAATAGTAGACAATAGGGTAGAAAACAATAGCCAGATAAAGCATCATCGACAAACAGATAAAGCATTAGCAACAAAACAACGAAAGAGAACGTCGTAAGTTAAAAGTATAACAGAAAGTAAATTCAATCGCAAATTATTCGGCCATAAATGGTTGCGTTTGTGTAGTATGAAACCATTTTTATTTCTTCAGGAAATGTGTATAGAAGTACTGTACGCAAAGAAATACATCAATTTAAAACTATGTTGTTGAACAATTAGTACATTGTATTTAATCCCACTTTGTTTGTAAGCTGTTTGGTATTTGATAGTTAAGTCTTGCTACGTAGAAAAGACCTTTTCTAGGAGGTGCATGCTGTGAGCATAAATATCAGTCCTAAACGTAATGAAAGAAACATTCAAAGCCTATATACATGTTGTGTTCATAACGAGTCAACATTTTTTCCGCTCATTAATTTTTTATTTTTTTATTTTTTACATAGGGCAAATGTTGAAGCAGCCTCACCAATTTGTGAAATAATATTTTGACAAAAGTAATCTTCATTTTAATGTCATATTTGTCACATATTTATTTGCAGTTTTCTTGTATGACTAATTTGTTTCGGAAACAAATTTCGAGCTGTTGTCTGATATTGCCTCTATTGTTTAAAGTGTTTGTGTTCCTTCCTGTTTAATTTCCACGAGTGTAACTACTATTGAAAGTTGACCAACCATGCACTGAAAATTGGAAATGCTGTAAATACTGTAAACATATTAACAAATTTAATTCTTTTTATATAGTGATATGTAATGTCTTCATTGACATTATTTCATGTGCCATTTTAGAACAATTTATAAGCAGTTATATTTATAATTATGCCAAATCTGAATAAAAACATTTTTTTAACCCACAAAATACAACTCTCACCAAGATCTTGTGCCAGTAAAATTGTGACTCATGGTAACAGCACATTATGTAGCACTGACAATGGAATCGTTACTACAGTCATACTCATTCTTAAACGTAGGATAGAATAAATGTATTGAGGTGGTCACATTGGAATTAAATGACTTTTTTCTAAACAAATAACGGCGCAAAGTTGAATTCGTGAGGATCCGGGTTCGATACCCAGCTTCGGCCATCCTGATTTCAGTTTTCCAGGGTTTCCCGAAATCGATGCAGGCTAATGTTCTGGGATGATTTCTTTACTGAAGACATCGCCGATTCCTTTCCCAGCTCCTGCCGTTGTACAAAGTTGTCTCATCGTCTCTAACGACCATGCTGTTGACATGACGTAAAACCCATTTACTTTACCTTTAAATGAATGAAATAAACATTGCTGAAGAATATTCTCTAAAGTTAACATTTTGAAACTACACGTATGACTTGCTTGATAACAATACGGAATTGAATATTTCTTCTGAAAATATACAAAAATCACAACTACAAGTAAGTATAAGTCAATTTAGAATACTGTCATCCCTTCTAAGGTGCTAAGAGCCAATGACAGTAATATCGATGAGTATGGAGTAGAAGTTGAATTGCAGACACATTGCCTGAAAATAAGAGGGATGATCCGAATACATTACCTTTCTCTATTTAAATAAAAATATGTATTGCAAAACTGTTATATCCCTATCATAATAATTACTGTAATAATAGTAAATTATATATATTTTTATTTCTAGTCCCTTAGTAACAATTTAAAAATCAACCATAACAGTGCCTGCTACTAGATATTACAAACAATGGCCCTCCTACACGCGAGACAAAATCCTGACTACGCTCTTGCCCAGAACAGGACGAATAGGAGATAGCCAAAGAATGCTGACAACCAATCACATCCCCAGGCACGATTGTCTCACAGGTAAATCGAAGGTATTATCTCCTGTGTTCGATCCGACGTTGTCGCTGCCTCCTCCCTGTACTATTGTGGCAGCACAACTGTACGTTTACAATGTCAGCAATCACTCACCACTAGTGTCCTTTTTTTTTTTTTGTTGCGGGGAAAAATATTCACGACAGTGAAATTTACTTATTATTGCAGGGATATGCTACGTTTTGTGAAAACAAAAACCAATATAAAGTTTTACGCTGTACATGTTCTAAAACAACCACTGTCTTACCTCTCTGCAGTTTTAAAATAAAACCTTACTATATATGCTATGATGATATTCGAAAACTAATGAATTGAATTGTATTATATTTGTATTCAACTACGTTTAATATTTCATTGGCCGACCTCTACTTAGCATTTGTTTACGCGCGGGCTTATGGTGCATTCTGGGTTCGGGTCAGTGGTAAGACAGAAATGAGAATTTAAGTTGTGTTTGTCAATCTGAGATACAAAATTGAAGTGGATATCCATATCTTATGACCGTGCCGCTATCGGCGATATGTTTATCCAGAAAAAAAATTACTATATTTAAATTGTTTGTTTATGCCTCAAGTAGAAATGTAGCAGGTAGAATCTATTGCATAGAATTTTCTATCTGTAAAAATATTACTAATTTTTAATATGAAATTAAAAACAAATATTTTTTAGCTAAGAATGGGGTGAAGTTACTACCCTCAACACCACACCCCCTGGCTCACCACTTGTGACAGGATGTCAAACAATTTTACAATAATTTCACGTCTATCGAGAAGATCGTGTAAGGTTTCGTAAACGCCTAAGGCCGTGTTGAGGTGTAATCTAAGATAACACAGTCAGCAACTTAATAACACAAACACTGTTCATGAAACTGGATCGTCAGAGCCATATCAATATCACCGCAGACTGCCGGACCACACGCCTCTTGTCGCGGCAACATTGCTATTATCTGTACACTGCTGGCCAAGATATTCTACATAGCAGTACGCCACAGCAGTAGAATCGTTACCTCCGCGCTACCTACAGGAATAGCAGTGGCGCTTCTGAGTCTGGGATGTCCTTAAATCCATTTGAAAGATATAAGGAGTTGAAGGGCCGTTTTAGATTTGCCAAGAACATAGTCACAGTATTTTGACAGAATGGCCTTGAACAGTACTCTTTCAAAATCTAAATAATGCCAAATTTTATGATTACTAGCATTCGTTGTGGCCATCATAGATGGAATAAAAAATTTACTAAGCCAGGGCAAACGAAAAACATAACCTGCAATGGGCCACAGAGGTAAAGTCGTTACTATAGTTCATTCGCCGAGATGTGAGAGTTGTAGTTTGTAAACAATAGTGCGTGATACTAGTATAAACCGTAAGGGGTGTACAAGCTACTAACCAGTGCGCGCTGCTGCAGTGTGGCGAGAGTTAAATTGGTGATTGATCAAGCGAGTGTTCGTATTGTTTTCTGATAATGTTTTAATCAGACAGAAACGTCAGTTGCAAATGTGTTTCACTGTTACAGTCGAACGTTAGTTAACACACGTATGCTCAACTAGGGCTGTTATGCATTGTTTATTCACTTATCGATCGTAGCTCGTGATACGTACACTGCATGTTTGGTATAGTAATTATGTCTACAACACGTGCAACATGAACGATATCAATTACATCTAAACTTCGCGTAATGTCTATTAAATTGATTAGTGTCTATATATCATACGTGACGGTTTTGATAAAAGTATTATGTAAATATCGTTAATTTGAAATTAATGTATTTAAAACATTATTTTACGGGTACCATAAAACTATCAGTTGCACAATACCGATGGTTTGATAATAACGAGGGCTCTAATAATGTTAGTGAACGTCTATTAATTAATTACATCGATCGGAATCGTAGATATTATCGAGAATCGTTATTCACCAAAAATCGAAAACATCAATGTACAGAAGTAGGAATAAATCTAAATATGTAACAGCCCTCACTTATAAAAGTCACTGAAAAAAGAAAAACAACAACGGAAGCTTTTGCAAAGTGTTGACGGGTTCGACAAGAATGCAATACGGAGGAAGATACATGCCTTTTTCTTTCGAAATTAATTGCCAACTATTGGTGTTAACGAAGACCTTGAACTGCTAGATTTCCGTCCTACTACGCTTTACAATTAATGTGTTCACACTCGCCTAAATACCACCAATTAGTGCATGGTATTCTACACTCCATACCTGTCTGCCACCACGCGTGGCGATCATTCCGGACACCCCTGATTACAAGCTGCAATCACGTGAATACTGCGTATATTCATTGTCAAATCTTACCTTTGATCACATGCATGTGCTTCGCGCGCTCTCATTTTAACACGAATAGATAGTAGTCACAGAACAAAGAGAAGATATGGCCACCACTGGAAACTTTGTACTATTCTTTATTAAAAAAGTAACTATTTATCTTGAGTTGCATACCACTAAAACAATTTTAATTTGTGTTTTTAATTATTTATTTCGTTTTTCAACCCTGAAACGCAAAAAAATGTTGGCTGTAATACAATAACATGTATCAATGTAGGTAATGTTTTTTTGTTGTAAGTGAACATTTTCGTTTTAAAGTAGGTAAAAATACGCAAAATACGGTATATGTATTTCCGTTACGTTGGCAGCAAAATTGCAGGTGAACTTATTTTTATTCTTCAAGAAGTTTCGGAGGAAATAAGTAATACTTGTTCAAATAATGCTTCATTAAGTACACGTTTATGAATTCGTTGCTACAATAAGTACTGTTCGAATGATAAGCATTACTTCACGCAGTAAAACTTATTTGAACAATAAGCAAACAACTATTTACTACCCCCGATATCAAGTTTGTTGGGAAAATATGTTTGCTACGGGCATTGCATATTTATGAAGAGGATGTTTGCTTGATTGATTAATTAGTTAAAGTTCTGGTTACTTGGGTACCGTAATGAGAAAGCCGGTAAGTTCTTTTCTCGGGTAGCACGACGTTGTTATCCTCTCGTGACGGATCGTTATTGTCAGATTTGTCGGTATGGCTCTTAAGAACAATTACGGTGTTGAAGGTCGCGTGAGCGGAGACCCGGAGGACTACCTGTCATACTAACTGCTGCGGCATACAATATCTCTTCAAACAATACTCGTAGGCCGTGTTTCGTAACTCGGCGATACTTTACCGAATTGCGTCCCGACACCCAAAACGACAACGACGATGGCACCCCGGCCCGCCGTCCTCCGCGATTCTCCGTCGTCCCGACATCTCTCGCGGCTCGACAACGTCTGTCCTAAAACCGTTACCACTGCCTCGCTTGACTTCTGCTTGGCGCTATAATCCCCGCCACTCGCCCTGCAAGCTTGGGGAGCAAGCCAATAGTTTCTAAGACGTAATTCAAAAATATATATGTTTTAATTAACAAATAAGGAATGAGAATGGTTAAGAATTCATTTTTGTGTAAGTGTGTTTGTATAGCCGAGAGCAATGATGTACTTATTTAATAAATGCTCGAACGTGAAGGGGCGAGAAGCAAGAAGACATTTGCCCTGCACCTGCGCGTGTAGACAAAGACACAGTACATACAAATACCTGTTATTCTTTATAAAATCTGGTATAGTAATGATATTATAATGAAAGCTATTTACCATCATCCTGGCATAGTGGCGAGAAGATAGAGTGGTCGCAAGACATAGCTATGAGTAAATATGGGATGTATGACAGGTCAGCAACATTTATGGTTATTAAATATAATTACTTGGATTGGCGACCATATGGGCGTGTCACATATTTTACCCCTGTTCACTCTTTCGTAGCTGTCTACGAATCAAGAGAAAGCCACCCTTAAATTTCCATACTTCAAATATAAGAATAACTTGTGCCAACTGCCACTGATAGGTGCGTATATAATCGCAGTAATAATCCGTCGCCTTGCCTTACAAGGGATTCGAACCGTAACCAGAGTTCCAAACAACTACGACAAGAAAGGTCCTCAGAATTCTGAAGAAATTAAATGTGTTTATACAGGAATGACCCCAAAGAGGTAAACGTATCAATTGACCGGCAAAAAGTAACACAGTTTTAAATTATTTCTCCGTTTTCATGCCTGCTTGTCAGGATTTCTGGATCATTTTACATGTTTCCACCTTCTAAATGGTTGAATTTTGAAAAAAATTATTTTATATCTTCTTAGGTATTTACGTAAACGGCATGCGTATTCAGGGGCCGTGGTAGCCAAATGGTCAGACCATTCGCCCCCCGCCAAGACGACCCGGGTTCGATTCTCGGCGGGGTCGGTCCCCGGATTTTCGCATGTGGGAATCATGCCGGACGATGCCGTTGGTCGGCGGGTTTTCTCGGGGATATCCCGTTTCCCCCGCCCCTGCATTCCGGTGCCGCTCCACACTTACCTCATGTCACCCTGCACCAGCTCTAAAGACCTCTATGTCAAGCGCTGACCAAAATCTCTCATTCATTCGAATTCACAATTTATTTCTACATCTGTACAGTTTTAGGAGACACAGAAGACTAATAAGAAAAAAAGTTCAATTTTTTAAATGTAATTAGAGGCTAAACTTAAAAAAAATTTGAAACAACTTTTCATTATAATGCGTAAACTTCATTCTGAAGTAAAAATCTCCTCTATATTTCTACGGATATACAAGTTATAGAGGATTGATTGGGGTAAAATGTATTTTCCCGATGTCCTCGATATCTCATGAATCTGGAGAGGTTTCGTTATTCTTTTGGGGTAAAAAGTAGTTAAATGTTTTTCGACTTGTCCTCAATATCTCGTTGATACGATAAGTTCTCGTTACAGTTTAACTTTCTAAAATTTCACGCGGTCTAAGCCACGGACGGGCGGCAATATATATATATATATATATATATATATATATATATATATATATATATATATATATATAATGTGAACTTTCCTTCAAACTGGCCTGTTGGTATAGTTGCCAGAAGGCTGGGAGAATGACCTTCCTAGAAAAAATTTAAATCCTTACACACTAAGTAAAGCAACGAAAATCTGGATGAACATTTATCTGAACATTTATTTTTGATAGTGCAAACACTGTATGTATATGGTTAAGACAGAAATAAAAAAAAAAACATTGTAACTAAATAATTTGTAAGTATTTAACCTTCGATGCAAATAAAAACACTTTCATAATGTTATTTCTGTTCTAGTCTTTTTCTGTGGGAAATACACAAACATAAACCTGTCCTATCAAATACAAATTCATAAGGAAAAAACCTGCACTTTATAAAATAAATAATTCATCTTCCTTTCTTGTGGACGATGTAACTTGATGCATGGTTTTAAAAGACCATTCAATGAATATAAAGTCAGATGTTCTTGGTTAAACTAAGTAATTTACGTGTTACGGTTTGATACAAATTATACTATTTAGTATATAGTTGCAAAAGGATATTAAAAAGAGTTAATCATTTAGCAATCTTCAGAAACAAATTTCAGTTTCGCATCGAAAATAAATGGCTAAGACACGATTAAACTTTACGTGGCAGAAGCTTAGAAATTCTTTACTTTGTGAAATATAATAAATAATTAATATTTTTGTGGAATCAACTTAAAAAGCGAACACAACATATTCGTGATGATATTATGTCTAACAAAAATAAATAAATTGCAAGTCGATACATTTGTTTGGTTTACCATTCTGACTTCCGTTTCAATGTTTTCAATTTACAGTTTTATTTTTTTAACACAAGTAACAAAATTTAAAAGCGGGAAATTTACGACAGCCCTACTTTTACAAAAACTGAATTTGGTAAGTGCAGCATCTAGCGATGTGAATCAAAGGAAATATGTTGGGCTAGCATTCAGAAGGAATTGGGCTCGACTTCCGTATCCAATTAACATGATTTCGGTTTTTCATGGTTTTCAGAAATCGTTCCTGACGAATGCTGGGGTAGTACTTCAACATGTGCCGTATTTAATTCCATTCGCAAGATTTTCCTCGTGTGAATTTGTCTCTCGTCGTTTTTAATAACACAGTTGTTGATGACTGGTAAGGCCTAGTTGATAGAATGTCAGCTGCTGAGGCAGGTGCCAGCCCTTTTAAAAAGGAGTTACATTTTTAAATATAATGACCAGTAATATTTCTTAGGGGAGGGGGAAGTGTTACGAGTAATAAAACGAGACAAGAGGTTATACACGTAGACAAGACCCACTTAAATCCGATTACTAGCTGATATTGCTAGTAGATACGTGGCGTGTTCTTCCAAGTTGGTTTATGAGTTACAACATTACAATATTTGATTTCTGAAGAGTAGAGCAGAACAATAAGAACTTATTTATATAGCATGTATTCTTGGGAAACTTTCTTTACTATTTTACGAATGCAGTATATAATTTGGCAATAAATCTTATAATACTAAGTATTTGAATTTGTACTTAGACAAAGAATGGAAAAGCTGAATAATCTAAATGCCAAAGTAATGTTTTTGGATAAAGAGCAAAAGCACTTTATCATGGGAAAATATGAAACATTTTTGAGTTTACATACCTCGGTGTTACATAGCGTTTGTATAAGTACATGACCGTAAGTCATTTACTTAAATTTGATAACAGACACTTTCAGAAAGTTTGCGATCACTGCACCTATGGAAATGATCAAAGCCCCATTTGTGATGTAGCTACTCCTAAACGCACAATGTCCAGAGGGGTGCCGACAACTAGGCGTCTAAAATGTCTTGACAAAACTGATTTCTTACCAGTCAATAATTCTAATATTGGACGAAGTTTTTATTTTTGTTTAGTAGTCGTCTCAACTTGCGCTGACATAATGTCACCTACAGTGGTTAATCTTTTCAGCCCTTTGAATGTCTCCCATTCCAATATATCACTCAAGCTGTTCCTTTTGTATATTACTGAACCAGATTTTCTTCAGTCACTTTATGGCAAGAAACTTTACAAATGCCTTGCTCTGATACGTCATAGCGGCTTGATGATGATTAGAGATGGTGGAAAGTCACTAGAAACTTTTCTTCCCGAATTTTGTTCAAATCATTGTAGCGTCCTGAGCTTTGTATGACTGGCCTGTGATTGTATTCCACGATGCATCTGCTCACAGAATATTCACAGTGTCGTTAGTCGTAGAGCATCATTGGTAGCTCTGGCACAGTCAAGAAGGGCTACACCAGTAACCAAAGAAAAGCATCGTAAACAATTACATTGCGTTGAAGTATAGCAAACGGTCAACATTTCCCTAAGGACGTTTTATCGAATTTTATAATCACGTCAGTCATATCCAGTACCTTGAACGGTCTGGTAGGTCTCGCTGAAGAAATTACCTTAACATGTTCGAGATGCCACATATTACACGCTTCTCGTTGATAACAAAGTCTCTATCTGAGGAATACAAATTGTGGCCAGACTTAAGGGGTCCGCCTACATAGCGCCTTGCTGCCGCTCGACCTCATAGACGTGGAGTTTACCCCCACAAAAGCGGGATTGAGTCAACCCCTGTTGTGTAGGTTGTCTCTCGTTCTCTCTGTTTTCCTCTCGGCTCGGTCTCGCGAAACCTTCATTTTTCCACAACACTGGCTGCATATTTGCGCAGGACACATATTACAAGAACAAGATTTCCTCAAAATTTTTAGTTGTTACAAGGTACAAACAGTTACGGGATCGAAGGCTAAAGGATGTATCTACTAAGGTTAAATGGTTTTTAGTAAAAATAACAAAAAAAAACGGCATTACACAAGCCGGAAAAGGCACTAATTTGGAATGTTAAGGCCCTATTTTCTAATTACTTAAGAAACTGTTAGAACTGAAACCATTTACCCTTAGTGTGAGGTACCTTAATATATTTTATATGTCAAACACACAATCTCACGAATAATATTTTCTATGATAAAACGATTCTCCTGAACCTCTACATCACAACTTTCATGACAGGTAGGCGGGCCCCTTAATAGTGAGCGATAGTCATCATCTTGAGTTTTTGAATTTTGTGTCACAACTTTTCTTCTGGGTAAATATTTAGAACTTAACTCTAACTCCGGAATATACGAACTGATAGAATTTTAGACTTCGTAAATATATTTTAGTCGTTACTTTTGTTACAGATCGAATTGCAGTTTAAAATTCTTATTAATTCTTTAACTGCAATTCGATCTGTAACAACAGCAACGGAAAATAAAGATTTATTGTATCTAAAATTGTATAAATTTGAATTCTATTCTGCAGTAAAATTTAAGTTCCATGAATTTAGCCAGAAGAATAATTATGACACAAAATACAAAAATTCCAGATTGTGACTATCACTCACTCTTAAGGATCTTGTACTTAATACGGTAGAAAAAAACCTCAACCAACAAAAAAGTTATGTAAATATCAATATTCTGTTTTTATTTTCCCTGTGCATTTATAACTCCAAATAAGATTATGTTCATATGATGCAAGTAGTCTAGAGTTTATAGCTTGCAATTGACACGATGCCAGGTTCCCGCTTAGGCCAAATTGCCTTTTGTGTCACACACACACATTTATGCATCTGAAGTACCAGTAATATGAATTCCGAAATTGTAGTAGTATAATTAATGACTATAGTACATGCTGGTGTACGCCATTTTCGGAAGTAAAAGTAAACTGTGATACTAACTATGCATGTGCGAATGTCTGGCAAAGTGCTGCCTGTGGTATCATCATCGGTTGTCTGGAAAGCCTGTTTTGTTTCCCTGTGATGTAGTTCAGGATGGACTTTGGCCTGATGTATTTCAGTAGTGTCCCTGTAAATCACACATTTTACATGTGTTCACTCGAAGTCTTTTAAACAACAAGTTGGGAAAATCTGTTAGAAAATCTTAGATGAAACTTATAATTCACACTTTAAAAAATATTTATAAGTTTACCGCACCAATGATTAGAAGTATTAAGGACATATGTATGGTAAAATTGTTTCCTGTACATTTGTGGTATAGCATTCATATAAATTTTTGGAATCTCAGTTTTATTCTGTTACCATAATTGTATATTTACCAGTCTCAACTGTTGCTCTATTTAAAAGCTTAAGTATGGTAACTTACCAATACTATGTATGGGTTAAACATTTCCAATACTGTTTAGGAAATTTTTATATTGTGCACACTATCGGGAAGTTTCGCTTTAAAAGTTTTAATGATCCAATTCTCCTTCAGCTTAGGGTACAATTAGGCCAGTTATTTTACTATTACTTAAGCTTATAAAGGCTTTCATTTTATTTTGGGTAATTATAATATGGGTTTAAACAATCTCCCTGTTACAAACTGTGGATCTGGGTATTTTAACACCACCAGGTTTATTTACGAATACGGTCTTGCCTGCTTTCTTATCCTTAAGAGAGCGTGGTAGAGAAATAAACGCTAAAATCATAAATTTATTTCTACGCTTTTTTCGAAGTCAATATGTAAAAAATACTCAATGGCTATCCTAGATAATGTTATTTGCCATCTTTATGAGTAAATATTTATCCATAATTACTAATTCGATAGGCGTGATCTCTTGCGCCGCAGTTAAATGCACGAGGTTCCGGCGTCAGAGATTGTGCTTCAGAAGTTCGTAACACTGCAAACTAGTTTGTTTAAAACGTTGGCTAAAACTATTGTCTGGACTGCTATTGTTTACATTTCACAAATTGACTTCAAGAAAGCTACTGTTATAGATTAATGCTGTTCGCGTTGAATTATGTACCACGCCCTCTTAACAAGCGTAGTAATTTTCTGTGTTAACTACTTCAAGTAATTCCATAGAGATATTCTTACGTGACTGTTTATGACCTCCACTTCCATCAGGAACTGTATAGGCAACTGTACACTGCTTTCCGAAAAATCACCATAACTGCCTTGACGACGTTTCTTCATGAGAACAACGCGGATGAGCGCAAAAATGCAGCTTCATTGTTCGTTATGTATCATATCATGGAATCATTTACAGATTTTAATCTTCACAAGATTCGTCCAATTACAAATTCATTTGCACGTAAATTTTATACATGATACTAATAATGGATGATTACCAAATTGAGAAAGACCATTCACGTTAATTCAACAACAAATAATAAATAAGACACTTAGATTATCATGAAATACATACCGCATTGGTCGGAATTCGTTTCGCTGTTTTCTCTATGCTGGACTTTTGTGTATCGCATAATGTCCTTCTACACGTTGGCGTGTTTCGTGCGTATGTTTGCATGTGTGGCTTCCTCTCACCCTTACTAAAAGTAAGCCCGTTTTTAATGTACATAGTGCACTCTAAAAAAAAAATTGTAAAATTTACGAGGATATTCTTTGTACTTTTACAAATCATTGTAAAAGTACAAAGAATACCCTTGTAAAATCATTAGTTTACGAAGTTACAAAGGTAAACTTTGTAATACTACAAAGGAATTTCTTGTAACCATACCGACAGTTCCTGCACTGTAAATTATTTTGTAAAATATGACAAGGCACTTCTTCGTAGTTGTACAAACTTTTGTAAATGTTGAAAATATTCCTTGTAAAATTATTAGTTTATAATGTTAAAAGGATTTTGTTTTTTGCAAAGAAAAAAAATGTGTGGTAGCCTACAAAAATCGTAAGTTCTCCGGAAATTACTTATGCAAAGATCACAACCTCTGAAAATTATTTTTCAGGAATAAAGTGAATATTTATATTAATTGCGTACTTTAAATGGAAGTATAATTACTGAACTTTACATCGAATGTATACAAATAAATGTAGTCCACATAATACATAAGTCACGGTGGTCTAGGGGTAAGGTGCGTGGATTCTAAGCGTGGGGTTAGTGGTTCGAAATGTATTGTTTCAAAATAATCTCTTGTATACGTCCTTTATTAGTTATAGTTATTTGATAAATTAGTTCAGTGTTACATATAAGTACAATGAACATTTAAATATATTATTTTCCTTATTGAAAATACAGCTACAAGGCTAATCCTTGTAATTTTACAAAGCTATTCTTTGTATTTTATTACAAGGATAACCATTGTAGTTTTACAAGGAATTTCTTTGGCAATTGGGTTTCCAAGTCTTTTCTTTGTAAAAGTACAAAATTTTTTTTACAGTGTATGGTCTTCATCCTCCATTGTGACCGTTCATACAAGTCACAGTCACACGCTCAGAATGTCTTCTCTACGCTCTCCTGACTTCAGGCACTTACATAACAATAGTGGTGCAGGAGCCCGTGGACATACAGGAAGTGCCATCTACTGTCGCTCTTACTTTGAAACATCAATAGCATTTAGATCCCATAGCTGTACATAAGCGGGAGAACATAGATTATGATGCTGCACTAACTTAAGTTCGTGTATTTTGGCACTTATATCATTTAGCCTTTCTACTATACAATTTATAATTTCCTTGTTTCCTCATCCGAGCCAAACCTCAAATGCGTCCTTGTAGTTTATTTATTTAATTCTGTATAGCCCATGAGAATAGAACATGTCACTGGGCTATGGAGCATGTCAGTTGTTAACATAGAAATAATACCTCAATAATATCGTAAACGGGGTGATAAGAGACACTGGGGTGAAAGGAAACACAAATTTAAAGCTACATTTTCGGTATTAATTCTGTTTTTAAAAATTCTTATTTTAGGTAGGCAAGTTAAAACAGTTTACATACAGTAGTTATACTGTTTTAAGCAAAAGGTTTAAGCTACGAATTTATTTCTAATTTGGTTTAATAATCACCCCGATTTACGGTACACAGTAATATACTTGTTCAACAAAACATAAATATAACATTTCCTAGATTAATAAATCACCGTACCCAAAGACAGTAATATTTTCACATAGCACATTGGCTTACAAACCAAATCGGCGAAAACACACATTATTTACTGACCTAAACAACTACGTGTCAAACAAAGCAATCATTTACATTGCTTATCGGTGAATTCATTAACATAATAACATGAATAAGTTATCAATTACAATTTTAGTTTGTTTTTAGATTTTTTAGTGTCGCCGTCAAACTCACAGGTATACACCTTGAAGTCGCGTCGAAACAAGTTCTGTGGCGAGTGTGGGACGAAGGTTAAGTGATGCAATTATTCTCCGCTCCTTTTAAGGCCTTGTTACGGAGTTTTGCAGTGATTTTGAAAATATTTTTTTATTGCTACCTAATACTCATATCAAAATTTCGCTGCACAGTTTTGACACTTATATGTTATAATTTGTAGCAGAATTTTTTTGTAGAATTATACTGAACGGTTTTTTAGATTTCATTACCCAAAGTACCACGTTTTTCGTCGTGAAAATAAGCAAAAATGAAGGAAATTATTTTGTTTTTGCTGGCAAATGGTACATTATTTTTAAAAACGCGTCCACAGTATTGTACATCGTGTGATTGCACATTGACTCAAATTTTTTCAAAACTTTTGGTTAAAAAAAATTTGAATTATTGGCACCAGTCTGAAAAAAAAAAACTCGGGAACAAGCCCTTAAAGCAAGAGAGATCGATTTGACACTGGCCAATATCCTTTTCGGTTATACGCTACAGGAAAATGTAGTCTTATGAGATCATCTTCCTGTACGTGTGTCTATATGTGTGTCTGTTTGTTCCCCCCTTAAACGATTGAACCAGTGGGCCAAATTTAGTCAAACTTAGTACACGTATAGTACTTAGTAACGTCGCTTGATTTTTACAGCTTTCGTTTACATCCTGTCCATATTTTCTAAACGGCGGCCATATTCATATTTTTAACCTAGCTGTACATATCTTAGGTAATATTTTTTCAGAATAACATCAGACTTACCCAGTAGCAACCAATGTTGGGCCAGTTGAAAATCGGTTGGAACCGATGACATTACCTTGTGTTGGAAAACATACGTAAATACAACATTGGGGAAATGTAGTATGCCAGCAAATTTGTTCGAAAATGTATTATTATTACAATGGATTAGCAACATTCTGAAAATATTTACATTAAAGTGAAATATGTCTGATCATATTGGAAGACCAAAATATTGTTATTTTAACTTTGTGGGCAAAATGTTGACAACAAGTTGGTAAACATACCTTTGGGGTTTAGTGTGCATACGTGCATTGGGCAACGTTGCAAAACCAACATTTTAAACAAAGAGTTCAAAATCACGTTATTAAAATACAACGTAACCAATAATTCAAGTTTATAACATAATAAGCTTACATAGGTAAAAAAAATAATATAATATAATTTTTGTTCGGTTGGTTATACGCTGGAACAATGTTGGAAATCAAACTGTTGCATAATAGGTTGTTCGCAGTATGTTGGTCCAAAGTTGCATAACCCACATTATGACAACCATTGATAATCTTTTGTATGTGGGTTGGCTGAGCGTTGGTAACCAGTTGGTAATCATGCTGTTGGTGTTAGATATGTAATTTTGCATTGAACCAGCATTGCTCAAAAAGCACATTTTACAAACAAAATTCGAAATTCATATTGGAAGACACCAATGCTCCTCGCATTTAAGAAAATATGACAATGATAGGATAAATTAAAATTCTTTATTCTATGAAACACATAATGTTTAGTTAGATGTTGGCAAAATGTTAAAAATCTAACGGTTTGATGTTGGATGTTTTCAGTATGTTGGCACAACGTTGCAAACCAACATTATGCCAACCACAAAAAGTATTTTGTATGTAGGTTCGTTGAGTGTTGGCAATGAGTTGTTAAACATAACGTTAGTGTTTGTTTATGTTATTTTTCATTCGACCAACATTGCTCAACTAACACAAACCTGATATAAATACATCAAATACCATTGCTTCTTTCATTTAATAAATTAAGACAATGATTACTGTATGCAAATTCTGCTTTTCTTTGAAGTATTTTATGTTGGTTACATGTTGGGAAAATATTGGAAAATCAACCGTTGGGTGTAGTATACTTTCAGTACATTGGCCCAACGTCATGTAGCCCACACTGTGTTCAACACAGAAAGTCATTTGCTGAAGGTTAGCTGAAATTGACCAAGTTGGTAAACAGACAGACACATTTAGGCCTACTTGAATTCTATTTTGGCAACTTCTGTAATTTTTCAATGTTCAACCCCAGTAACAATCAACGTTGAGCCAACTTTAAAAAATTGGTTGGCACTACTTTCAATACGTTGTGTCATAAAACACATGCATATACAACGTTTGCGCAACGCAGTATGCCAACAAAATTGTTCAAAATTTATTCTTATTGGGATCAATTATCAACATTCTGAAAATATTTACATTATATAAGAAAATGTCTGACTATATTGTACGACAAAAATTGTGTTATGTTTAATTTGTTGGTTGAATGTTGGCAACAATATCGTAAACATACAGTTAAGATTTGGTGTATCTAATTACATTAGGCCAACGTTGCAAAGTCAACAGTTTATAAAAATAGTTACAAAATCTCGCAAAAATAGAACATAACTCGTCATAAATGTTTGTAAAATAATAGGGTTGCTTTAGCGAAAAAAAATATATATAATAGCGTATTTTTTTTCTGTTGGTTAAATGTTGGTGTTGAAATGATAGTAAATGTATACATATATGTAATGTTGATGCATTTCTTATTTCCTGTTTGATTCCACTTCCATTGCAATTAAAACACAACCACTAAAATATTCAGATATCGTGATATTTAATGTAGCTGCGAATTCGTATTTTGTAGCCATTGCATTCCAAAGACAAAAGAAAAACTTTATATTGCTAAAATAAAAAATTTCATGTTGGGCAACCTCTAAATAAACTTAATGACAAATTGCATTTTTCCAACAGTTGAGACAATGTTGAAAATCCAACTCTTGGCTAATATGTTATTCCCAGTATGTTGACCCAAAGTTGCATAGCCCACTTTAAGCTGACCACAGAAAATATTTTCTATGTAGGTATGCTAAAAGTTGGTAGCAAGTCGGTAATCATACAATTGATGTTAGGACTATAGTTTTACATAGAAACAACATTGCTCAAACAACACACGCTTAGTAACAATTCCAAATACTACATAAAAATAAAGCAAATGCTCCTTGTTTTAAAAAAATTGATACTAATGGTGTTTATACAAATTATTCATTCTTTAAACTACATATGTAGGTTACATGTTGGCAAACTGGTGAAAACTAAACTGTTTGGTGAAGGGATTTTTCAGTAAATTTGGTCCTACGTTGTATAACCCACATTATGCCAATCACGGAAAGTCATTGTTTGTAAGTTGGCCGACATTGGTAACAAGTTTGTAAACCGACCCCCATCCTTTTTTTCAGTGACACAAATTGTTTCTTCCTGAAAACTTCTTCACTAGATTAGAAAACGCAAAGACTATATTAAAGACAGTATTTTTAAAACCATAATTGGTTAGTTAATATTGTTAGGTTCAAGTTCGTTGGCAATAGGTTTGCACATTTACGTTGGGTAAACACTGTGTGACAACCACTGTAAAGCTTTGGCTGTAGGTTGGCTGAACATTGGCATTGTTAGTCAATATATAATAAACACAATATACATATGTTTGTTATTTACAAGCTTTTATTTTACTTGCAATGTCTGTATGTTTGCTCCTGTTAAATCTTGCAAATAAATTTTAAAACAGTCATCCTCGATTGGTTGAGCTGAAATTTCGCATACACGTTTAGTATTGATGACGATGCATGGTTAGATAAGTGACGTCATTCTGAATCCAATACGGCGGACCGCCCAAGTTGGCGGACTAGTTATTTTATGTGCACTCCCATGATATGGGCATCAAATGAAAGGGTTTGCTGAGAATAATACAAATAAAATGGCGTCCGTATTCAGTTCGTCGAGAAGATGGTGTACTACTGCCCGGCTAAACGGTAAGACTTAGCGGTGTCGTGTGTTAACAAAATATCGATCTACAATCAGGACTAATTCTAGCGATGGTGAAAAAAATTCCAAAATATAACCCGGAACTGTGTTTTGCTATTATTAAATTTAGTTAAGTTATTAAATTACACGATTTATGTGATATAAAAGCTTGTTACGAGATTTAACTGCGTAGATAAACAAGAATACAATATGTAGCTTGATCTGGACATTAATATTTCTAAGAAATAATAATTAGTTTTTTATAAACTAGGTAAATCTTGCGACATGCTTTTATATCATAAAAAGTGTGTAATGTAACAAATTGTTACATTTGGTTTATAAAAATGTTTGTTTTCTTGTTTTTAAAGCATTTAAAGAACATCTCTTTTTTTTAAATGTTTACAATTAATTGATTTAAGTTATACTATTCTAAAATTGTCATTATATACGTATTAATCTTCCAGATATCAGTAAACAACACGTGATAATGCAGAGCAAGAGGTAAGGCGATGGACTTCTAGTGACAAGGATCCAAAATAATTTCTGACTGAAGTTCGAATCTACCTCGATTGTGGTCGAAATTTTTATTGATTTTAATAATTTTTGTAACCCACCACAACTCTGTAAATAAATTAATTATGAATATAATATTTCATTTATCTTTTGTAGAGACAATTTTGTGTGTAATTTGTAGAGAAACGTTGGCTCAACATCGATAAATGGTTGGCATTATGTATGTTACACACACAATTTTAACAATCCAACGTCGTTGGGCCAGTGTATGAAATCAGTAAGAATCCAACCAAAATACAAAGTTGGACCAAAATAATTTTACGAATTTCGATGTTAAGAAAATGTTCGATGCCAACAGAAAAGTACTAAACCTATGTTGTTTAACGCGACTTTTCAATATTGTGACAATGTTGCAGGCCTATGTTGGCCCAATGTAACATACATAGGTCGAACTAAAAGTTGCTACTGTGGTTGATACACACGTACTAAATATAAAACTGACTTAACTTTTGTGTATTTAGTTCATTTTGTAGTTATATTTTCAAAATTGCGGACATTTTCATCTTTTTAGCGTAGTATTACATATCTTAGGAAAAATTTATCAGAATTTCATCAAACTTGGCACACATGTGTAACATACAAAAATTACTTTACTCTTGCATATTTAATGCATTATGTTGTCATGTTTTCAAAGTGGTGGACATTTGCATATTTTTAGCATTGCATCTCTCGGGAAATAATTTTCAGAATTTCATTACTTAGTACACATATACTAACAAAGCTGACTATGTTTGTGTATTTCGTTCATACTGTCTTCATATTTTCAATATGGCAGCCATTTTCATAATTTTTGCATTGTGTTACATATCTTAGGAAATATTATTCAGAATTTTATCAAACACTGTAGACATGTACTGCATACATAGCTGACTTTACTTTCGTGTATTTCATTTTTCCTGTGTTCATATTTTAAAAATTGCAGACATTTTTATATTTTAAGCGTAACATTACATATGTTAGGAAAAATTTTCATAATTGTATCACCTCAATACACATATACTACATACAAAGTTGACTTTACTTACGTGTATTTCGTTAATCCTATGTTCATATTTTTCAAAATTGCGACAATCTTTAGCCTAATTTCTGAAGGAAAAGTAGGCTTATGAGAACACCTTCCTATCTGCGTGTCTGTGTGTGTAGGTGTGCCTGTGTGTGTTGTGTGTCCCCTCAAAACTTTTGAACGAGTACACCGAATTTCATCCAACTTTGTACACATTGGTACTTTGTAATCTGACTTGACTTTTATATATGTTTTCAAAATGGTACATTTTAAAACTTTTCAAGGATATCCAAGGAACCGTAATTTGGAATTACATCAAACTTGGTACACATGTACTAAATACAAAATTGGCTCCTGCTTTTATGTTTTTCGTTCATCTTGTGTGCCTAATTTCAAAATGGCGGCTATTTATATATTTTTAGCAAAAAAGGCACATATCCGAGGGAATATTTCTCAAAATTTCCCCAAACTTGTTATACATACACTACATACAAAGCTGAGTTGAATTGTGTGTATTTCGTTCATCCTACGACCATATCTTCAAAATGGCGGCTATTTTCATATTTTGAACATAGTATCACATATTTCAGGAGGAAACATTTTTCAAAATATCACCAAACTTGTTACACATATACTTCATACAATGCGGAGTTGATTATTGAATATTTAGTTCATCCCGTGTTCATATTGTTATAATTGCGGCCATTTTTAAATTTTTAGCAAATATTCATCATAACTTAACCAAACTTGGTACACGTATACTACATACAAATAAGACATTACTGATGTGTATATCGTTTATCCGGTTGCATATTTTCAAAATGGCAGTCATTTAAATGCTTAGTATTACATATCATAAGAACTATTTTTCGTAACTTCACCAAACTTTGTACACATATAATACATACAAAGCTGAGTTGAATATTGTGTATTTAGTTTATCATGTGCTCATATTTCAAAATGGTGATCATTTTTATATTTTTAGTACAGTATTACATATCTTAGTAAATATTCCTCAAAATTTCACTAAATTGATACATATTTACTACACATAAATCTGATTTGACTTTTGTATATTTCATTCATCTCGTGTTTTTATTTTGTAAATGGTGGCACACTTTTTATATTTTTAACGTAGTATTACATTTCTCAGGAAATATTTTTTAGAACTTCACCAAAATTAGTACACACATATTACTTAATATCTGACATGATTTTTGTATATTTCGTTCATCCTGTGTTTATATTTCAAAATAGTGGCAAATTTTATTTTTTTAGCGTACTATCCCATTTCTTAGGAAACATTATTTTGTAATGTCATAAAACTTGTTACACATGTACGGCATTCAAATCCGACTTTACTTTTGCTTTTGTGAAAACGATCATCTTGTCTTCATATTTTCAAAACAACGGATATATATATATATATATATATATATATATATATACATGTATATATATAACTTAGGATACATTTTTCTCAGCATTTTATCAAACTTGTTAAACATATAATGCACGCAAATCTGATTCGTCTTTTGTATCTTCGTTCATCTTTCTGTAATATTTAGAAAACTGTGGCTATTCCTTATTTTATGATAGAATGACATTTCAGTAAAAGATTTCCAGAATTAATTACATTGGTTTCTCGCATATTACTTAGCAAGCTGAATTACATTTAGTATATTACGTGGATCATGAGACTAAATAAATTGTAACATTTATTGTTCTTAAATTACATAAATAATTATAATTTTCCGGATATATATGCACCTTTTTGAGTAAAGTAGGCTTATCAGTTATGCTGGTAACATCTCGTTTATTTTTAAACATACTATTACAATGGCTTATCTCAGGTAATATTTTGCAGAAATTCATTAAACTTGGTACACATATTCTACATAAACAGCTAATTTTATTTTTATGTAGTTTATTCATCCTGTTATCATGTATTTAAAATGGCGGCCAATTTTATATTATTAGCACAGTATGTCATATCTTTTGAATACTTATCAGAATATCTTTAAATTTAATACACATGTAAAGATTAGTAAGCTGACTTGGCTTTTGTAAATTTTATTCATTCTGTGTTTATATTTTCATAAATGTGATTTTTTTTTAATTTGATGTAACTGAATTTTTCCCCGATTTTTAACAATATAGGTTTTCATATAAGGCTTGGAAATATGACTTAACATTTTAATGTGTTTTTCGTTCACTTTGTGTTATTATTTTCAAAACAGTAGTCTTGTTTTATATTAAGAATAATTTTACATATCTGAGAAAATATTTTTTTGTTATTTTATTAAACTTAGTACACATATACTGACTGCTTAGCATACAGACTTGAATTTATGCATTTCGTTAATCACGTGTTTATATATTTTTGAAATAGCGGCTATTTTTTATTTTGACATAATATGACATATTCGAGGAATTATTTTTTCAAAGTTAATTAGTCATCTATCGCATATTCTACTTAGTAAGCTGATTGGATTTTTTCCGGTCATCCTTTGGTAACATTATTAAAACGGCAGCCATTTTTTATATTTATGTTAGGAAGACATTTTAAAAATTTGAGATACATGTATATTATTCAGTAAGCTGAATTTTATTTTGCGTATTCCGTTTTATCATGCGTATAAATTAATATAAGTTTTTAATATTCCAATGTATAAACGATTTCAACTTTCAGGTTTAATTTGCACCCACTTTGAGGAAAACCGGCTTATCAGTTATGTTGGTAGCTTCTTGTTTTCAGTTGTGCTGGCATTTCTTTTACAGCGGTTTCAGTGGAATAAGCAGTGATTTCCTCTGCCAAAAGTGATTTTCGCATAAACACACTAAGCTTGCTATTAAACTGTGCAGTACATCAGAAAGTATTTTCCTGTAATAATGTATAAAGATAATTGTCTTCAGAAATGTCGAGAAGTGGAACTCTTACGTGAGACAGAGTATAGTTGTAAATATGAAGAGCTCCGGCAACGTCGCGCGGTGTGAACTCGGAGCGTACAGACACGGTGTAAAATACGTGCAACCCACGACCTATCTGCGTTCATCACAATACGTTCCTTTTATTCTGGGTCCTCGCGCCGAGGCGCGGTAAGCCGCCTTCCAGCGGGCCGTGGACGCTAATCCCACACTTAGTGTCCGGTACGCACAAAGACCGGCCACAATGCCAGTCTCTTCTGCGACGATTGTCATGTCTTCTGCTCGGGTCCAGAGGCCGTGTCGTAATTCTGAGAGCATCATAACTGTCAAGTCGTTTCCTCCCCGACCTCTCTCCCAACCCAAGCGCCTCGACCAACACGTAACACTGTCTCCTCTGCGAGTTGCAATGCAATATTCCATGGCCTAGTTTCAATATATGGAAAAACTAAAAAAAAAAATCCTTAATTAGATTTAAATGTATTAGAAACGTTCGTGTTTCACTAATAAATGTTGTACCTAACAAGATTAGGTGATATTTTTGAAGCTAAAGACCATAGGGTTTTTTAAAAAGTGATTATATGCCTTTGATGGCATTATAAGCATTTAAATTAAATTTGTGTATTTTTTTAGACAACATAATAAAGAGCTATAAAATTAACACAAAAGCATTTACATTGTAGGCCTGTAGAGTGACCTTCCGTCTATAAACTGGTGCGCCTAACTAAAAAATTGTTATTTTAATTTTAGTAGTTTCCTTTTAGAACTGGGCCGTAACATAAAGAACTAACTGTATTACTCGGAGGATCCAGAACGCATCTGGGGCACATGTAATAACACTGGTCGTTTTAGGTAGCTCGAATTTAGTGTTTTACTGACCACTTACTATTTACGAAAATATAATCACACTTGTAGGAAATTCACTGCAATACAAGCGATTTTTTGGGCGCTCTGTTTTTAGCTGCTTCAAACGCAAACTTTTTTTATAACTGTTAAATGTACAGGATGTTTCACAAGTGATGGTAAAAAATCTGGGTATAAGGCATATAAATGTAGAGATGCACAATAGATACAGTGAACATTGGTATGGGGGAAAATTAATTGTAAATTAATATAATATACACCATATTGGCATTTCTATGCTTGTTGGCTCGCCCCGTAGTGCCTGGGCAGTGGAATGTGAAACTGCTGTACTTCCAAACGTCAACAGATACGCACTTTGCTGAGCCTTCACTCTAATCCCCAATTCATTATCGAACAATTTCAACATTTAGGTTATAAACTTCTAGAGCCATGCGTATTGGGCCTTGTTTTTGTATCTTTATGAATACGTGACATCGTTACATATTCGACTAATACTTCTTGAAAATCCTCAATATACCTTTTATTTGCTGGGGCTATCTAGGACCACGTTAAGTCTTGTTCAATTCTGTTTTTAATAGTCAATTTTTTAAATACTAGGTATTGGGCAGACATAAATTAACAAAATAAGAAACTAGTACATAACTTATGCCAATTAGTATTCCACGCTCCGAAATTAACGTAACTGCCAAAGACGCGGTCTTATAATTAGTGTCACTTAATTTTGGTTAAAAAAATTAGTATAAGTTAATTTCAATGCCTTACGTGTATCCTTAATGTGCAGTTCTGCTTCGTGGTTATTGACAGCGTATCTTTGTGCAGAGGAGTTGAGGTCAGGACAAGAAGATGTCATGAAGTGAAGACATTACAATATTTGACCACGCAGCAGATATGCAGATATCCATGTAAGACATTGAAACATGATTGTGCGAAGTACTTTTAATGACAAATCGTGGTACATAGATACAGTATTATATCTCTTATGCGCACGCTCGAAACTAATGCAGTGCTTGCAGTGTCCGTAACACTGCCCTGATCAGAGTAGTGTTTTTTAAAGGAAAATGATGTATTATGCTATTCACTTGATGCTTTAGGTTTGAAACTCTATATTTTAGCCCTGTTTACACAGCTCCTAACAAATATTTTCTCAGCTTTTAATTATTCGGCTATATTGTTCATAGCCACTTCAAGCGTTTGTTTGTTACATTCCTGGCGACATATCCATCTGGACCCTTCTAACATTTTCGCTTGAGTAAAATGAAGGAACTTGCAACATCAGGGAAAGAGAGGAATCGTAAGTAAGCAACAAGCGTATCTTTGAAAAGAGAGAGAGAGAGATAAGTAAATAGTTCACTTACTTGTGTCATGTCTTCGGCAGTTATTTCATGAACTATGTCGACTAATAACTATTGAACACCGTTACGTAAGTAGCACACGAAAATTGGTAACGACGCTTAGTCTAATCAACCGAGCGAGGTGGCGAAACGGTTACATGTTCAACGCAAATTCGGAAAAACCCATGTTCGATCCCAGGCTCCGGCCATCCTGATTTCGGTTTTCCATGGTTACCCAAAATCACTCAAGTGGTTTAATAACGATGATCATGGCCAACTCCTCTCCCAGCTCGTTTCCTGGCTCGTTTCCTGGTGTAAATTTGTGTGTCAATGTCTCTAATGACCTCGCTGCCGAGTAGTTATTGAACTATTGAACCCCTTTTTACCTATCACTCTCTCTCTCTATGTATGTGTGTGTGTCATTTCTTTACTCTGCAATTATGGCACCATGTATAAAGAATGTTTTCTCACACACAAATGTTTAGTTGTATCAGTCTCAAATTTACATTATATAAAATTACTAAAACGCCAAAAAAAATTAACTATAAGTACTATTAAAATAATCACTAAAAATACACAAAAAATAATTACGTGGCTGTTTTCGGCAAAAGCTTCCGTTCACACAATACAATTTATTAAATAAAATGTAGCGATTGCTATGAATGATAGCGTCAATAAATTGAGTATTCTAATATTATTAGTAAGTGATGTTGATGCACAATGTTTAGTGTGACTTAGGTAAGTTGAGAAAGGATTAATTTGTAAGATAATTTCTATTTGCATGAGATACCTTTTCTTACCACAATGTAGTAGATTCGTGTAGGTTCGTCATTAAAATATAGGCACCACATCTCAATTGATAGAGCAATTTATTGAAGAAAATGAAAATAAATAAAAAGAAAAATTATAATATCTCTCACCCTAGGTTAAACACATAGTTTAGACACAATTTACTATAAAAAAAATATCTTGAGTTTGGTTAAAGTTGATACTAGGTTCTATTACAATTCCTCGGCTAGGGATAAAATTAAAATTTAAGTTCAAGTATGTATGTTTGCTCAGTCGGTTTACATGATATTCTGACACAGGACCTCTGGGTTTGAGCTCGTTGGCAAAATTAGGCACACCAAACTCATTTAAAATTAGTAGACGAAAAATTGTATGAAATAAAATTTGATTTGAATATCCAAGTCAATATTTGGAATGGTCGGCCTTGTACACAAGATGGGTAAGCGTGGGGACGCTACAGGCATACATATTCAACATGGCTATCCTTACAATGTAGGCTGAAGGTCTTGTCGTCTTCATGACACTTAAAAAATTAACCTAATTATTTTACTGTTGGCGGGCCTCTTCTCAAAATGGCCTAAAACTGACGGACATACTGTCCTCTATCTATTGAGTTCCCAAGCCTAACCTTAGGTTGACGGCAGAACTGAGAATGTTCCATTTTCTCGTGGGCCGATTCTGCCGCATGCTTCACCTAGCAAAATTCGGGGAACTCTCTCTGCTCTGTACAATACAGCATATAATCTATGTTCTTCTCCAAATTGGAAGCCGTTGCCTTGTCAACCAATCAACAAAAGAGGTATAAACCTGCAATCTGCTCAGAGAAACCTCTCTGGAACAGATAATTACTCTATACTTAGTAAGTTAAACTATACTTATACTAGGTACAATCATATGGTAGTAAAACATTTTAATCAAGTATTTCAAATTTACATTAAAATTATTTAGCAGATGTTAGAATAAATTAAGAAAATATTTAAATAAACAATTATGCAAAGCTTTGATAATATTAACATATTCATAAAATATTTGCAATATTTTCAAAGAAGAAAACTTATAAGAGTGTTTTCAGAAATTCCATAACAATCTTAAATAGCTTTTAGATAATTTAACGTCTATTACAAATAACTAGGAGTGAGAGATTTTCTTAATCTAATCTAACACCAAACAATAATAACATTAAATTAATTACGTTGAACAAAAATTACTATAGTAAGTTGGGAACTGTCAAAACACTAAAACTTCTGATGCTTTCTATAATAGCATATTTTTTTTCAGTTCGTTATATCATCAAACATAAATAAACTTTAAAACCTGTGACGATCTCGTTACAGTATTACTCTATCGGCGCTATAAAAAATTACGTACAAAAATCCGGACGTAAAATTATGTGTGCTGATCTTCGAAGAAGTTAAAAATTACAAACGTTCACTAAAAAATATAACTGGTTGCCAATGGCAGTCATTATAAATGTAATTTTTCAGCCATCGTTTATCTTTTATTTTTTTTAATCAACTAAACGTTTTAGTTACTTATATTTTATTGTTTATAAACTTTTATAAAAATTAAATTTCCGGTGTTTTTAATGTACCTGAACAATTAACGTTTTCCAAATATCATAGTTAAAGGTCAAGGTAAGATGGTTGTGAGGATAGGTTCCGGTACGAATTCCAGATCCTATTATTCCAGCCATACTGTTACCGACTGCAAACAATAACTTCCAATCCTAATTTTGTGTTAAGAATTTAACTTCTCGCAATTTTTCAAACTTCATCAAATTACCTATATTAAAGGTACAAAAATTATAGTTCTTTAAATTACTCATTATTGTATTACGTAAAACTTTAGAAATTGACGTAAATTAGAACTTATTAATATCTTATTTTCCCTATGTTTTCTGGTAATATTTTATTTTATAACAATTTTCATTAAAAAATATTAATTGTTTTCGACTCTCTTTCTCGTTTTGCATCACCTCGTCGATCTGCTATCTCGAAAATCTGTCACCTCATCATACACTTTATTAGATAATTTTCCCCAGATAATTAAAGTAAATAATTAAAGACAGTGTGAAAACTCCCTCTTCTACTACTTGCATATGAAAGAGTTAACACAGAAGTGATTTGTTATGATATGTCTCAAATACTGTCAATGTTAACTTTACCATTGCTTCAGTTAACATAATTCGGAAAAAGAAAAAAAAACATTGCAAATGCAACAACAATGACTGCCATAATTACCATTTTAAAAATACATTTTATCTCGGACGCCAAATCAAGTGAGTCTCATGTTAATTTACTTACGTGTAATTTTGCAAGTGTTAAAAAAAAAAACAAATAAGTATACATCGATATAACAATTCACACTTAAACTGAATCTACATAATATTTCAATGATTACTTGCAAGACTGCCAACTTTACTTATAACTAAGCCTCAAGATAGTGCTCAGTTTACTATATTTACTACACACGAGACAAGAAAACAAATAACTTATTTGCTTCACTTTGACCACAGCCTAGCTGAACGGAGAGCATGGGTCTTTAGATGACGGGGTAGGTATATTTGTTTCACTGTTCTTTACACCGACATATTTGAGCAGCATCAAGTAAAAATTTAATATTAGTTCAGTCTGATGATTAATAATGTGTCTTACTAAGTTCTCGAAACCAACTTTAAACGTCTTCTTGAAAACCTCAAGTCTTGTGGCTCAAGTCTACGTGTAAGCAATAAGGAAACTTATATTACCATTAATCTTCACACTGAAGTAGCTCTCCTGGTAAAACATTCTTCTTCTAACACATGGATACGGGATTCCAGAGGAAAACATCTGTTTCGCCACTAATTCGTATACCATGACTTGCCATAACTGAACACTATAAAACAAAACAGTTCTCTTCAATTATAGTAACCATTAATTCCATAGTACACTTTATCTCTATTCTACAGAGACTAAAGTTCGTGGTCACTGAATGTCGAGCCAAGACTGTTCATAGCACTCACACATTAGACAATACATTAAAATATTACACTTCTATCTGTGGCTTGGCGTAAGGAAAATAAAATATTAAAGAAATAAATGAAGTTAAATTACAGTGTCGGCAAACAGACATCACATAAATATTAAATCCTTAATTAAAATTGAAAGAAAACATTATATTATATAAAATATTCTGTGAGAGACACCACATAGAGTACAATGCGGAGTATCACAACAGTGCACGGATTTATTTTATTTTGAAAATAAATAGGACGACGTCAATGTAAACTCCATGGTCAAAATCAAGCAGTTATTCGCTTCATACAGTCTTACAAACCATGTGCAGCCAGGTGGCGCAACGGTAATACGTCAGACTCACATTCGTGAGGACCCGGGTTCGAGCTCCGGCTCCGGCCATCCTGATTTCTGTTTTACAGGGTTTTCCGAAATCGCTCCATGTGAATGCTGGGATAGTTACTTAACAAAGGCCATTGCCGACTCCTCTCCCAGCTGCTGGTATTGTACCAAGTCGTGTCACCGTCTGACCACGCTGTCGACAAGACGTAACTTACTTTACCCTACAAGCCATGTGCTATGAATCTATAGAGAAAAAAAAATCCAGTGCTTTCTACGTTAAGGAGTTCTCTAACGTAAAATTGAAATATAACCAATAAAACAAATATACACATATCGTCCTTTGAAATATTCTTGTAATTGGAGTAAATTATGTAATGAAATATTGAAGACATACGTCATTGCAGTGCTATGTTATTTCAGAAAACCAAGAGTGAAGCAAGATAAACATGTATAGGAAAAACAAGCTGAACTGGTTATATTTAACAAATACACGAATAACGAAACCTGAAAATTCCCAATAGAATAAAAAATGAAAGTGAAAAGTTCAAAACAAAAAAACAAAATAAAATACAAAACAACTGATGCAAATCAGGACAGCAGAATTGAAAGAATTGAAGAGTTGGCTGGAATATAGACTTCAGTGAGCTAAATGTCCATAGGAGATAAACGCTAAATTTTATATCGATATCTCAATTCTTCACCAACTTATGATTTTTTGTCTTCGCCTGAACTGGTATCACTGTGCTATAAATAATATGATGTTTTATCTTTGACTTTGTGTATAGTAAATATTATAAACTCGTGTAATGTAAATAGCTACTAGTTATTGGTAGTAAGAGAAAATCATATGAGTTAGATATAAAATAAATCAAGAACGAATTTCTCCTAAAAATATACCTGCCATTATTATCACATGATGTCATTTTCTTTATTAGGCCTTTATTTCAGCCAACTCCTCAATTAAGACAGCACACACAGCTAATACGAAGACAGTGTCACACACAATACAGGTTGAACGAACAGCGACGTCACAAGCACAAGACTTGAATAACCGACGATGAAGACACAAATTAACTCAGGAGTTTTTCTCGGACGAGCTGTATTCTGTGTTTAATCGTTGTATTGTCTATTCTTGTGTGTGACGTAACTGTCGGGTCACGCTGTTTTGTATGCAATATTTTTATCGTCTAAGATTTCCGCGCTGTTTTAATTTTAGCGTCCTGAGTTTTCTCAGTTTTTTTTATTTCATTTCCGTTTCGTATTCTCTGCGATTTGACAGAACTTATTTTGGTATTTTCAGGCTTTGTTTTTGTGATTGTTTTGAGTAATGGCAATTCAGCTTCATTTTTCATTATAAATTTTTCTTGAACAAATTGTAGTAACGTATTTTAAGAAGAACTGAAAACATGATGATAGTTATGTGATATTAATAATATGAATGACTGCTGAGTACAGTCACTTACCGGTTGTATTTTCAGCTTTCAAAGCGGTTGCCTGTCTAAGCCGCCGAGAGTGTGCCGTGCTTCGCATGATACAAGTTTATACGAAAACTACTCAACGTACCTGAAAAAATCTGCTTTGTAATTGCACTCAAGTAACGTTCTACTCACGTACATGCCTACCCTTCTCAGAACCTAAACTAATAACTCAACTTATCTGATCGCAGATAACAATGGCGAAAATATACGCACCTTTTAAAGCACGGTAATTAGAGACGATGGTACATGGCGGAAAATATTTTGTTCCAACATACCCTTAAAAACTCTGTAGTTTCTCGCCACGTGTATGATTGGGCATTACACGTCTGATATAACGTAGCTGTCTTTAGACCAGTTAATTACATCACATATTACAATAGTGAGATTCCTACACTGTAATTTTTTTTTAATTTAATATTTTTTTTCGTAAATTTACAAATTTTTGTAAAAAGTACAAAGATGTTCTTTGTGAAATCATTAGTTTATAAAGTTACAAAGGTGAACTTAGTAATTCTACAAAGGAAATTTTAGTACCTATATACCGACAGATTCTTCGCTGTATTTTTTTTTTTGTAAAATATGACAAGGCACTTCTTTGTAGTTGTACAAACTTTTGTAAACCTTGAAAAAATGTCTTGTAAAATTATTAGTTTACAATGTTAAAAGGACTTTTTTTGCAAAAAAAACTTACAAAAAATGTGTAGTCTACCAAAATCATAGGTTCGCCGGAAATTACTCACACTCACAACCTCTGGAAAGCATTTTTCTGGAATCAAGTGCATGTTTAAATCAATTGCGTGACTTAAAAGAAAAAAATACTTGTGTACTGTAGATTTAATGTACACAAATAAATAAAGTTATTACAGTACGGAAGTTAAAGTGGGCTAGGGGTAAGATGCCGTGAAGTTAAGCGCGTGGAAGCTGGTTCGAAACTTACCATTTTCTTATATATATATATATATATATATATATATATATATATATATATATATATATATATATATATTCAAAATAATTTCAAATGGACGTATTTTATTCCATAGTTATTTGATAAATACGTTCAGTGTTATTTATGAACTACAATGAGCATTAATTTTTTTTCCTTATTGAATGTACAACTGCAAGGCTATTCCTTGTAATTTTTCAAACATATAGTTTATATTTTATTACAAGGACAACCGTTGTAGTTTTACGAGGGATTTCTTTGGAAACTGGTTTACCAAAGATTTTCTTTGTAATAGCACCAAAAAATTTTTACAGTGATTGGCTCAGTCGAATCGGGCAACAGCTCCAGTTACAAGGAAGAACCCAGTGAGATTTTGATAAGCTGAACGTCGAATCCCAGCAGACGGTCAAATTTTCCCGCGATAAACTATCATCTCTAACGATAATATTTGTTCTGAAAATTTTAACATATATAAGTGTTTGCAACATACCTTTGTCTCAAATTTTACGTCATAAAATGCTAGGGTAACCACTGAATGACTTATGGAGGCGAGTTATCAGCAAGAATATTGCTCGCCAGTTCACTGACATGTACTTAGAGGTCAAGGGAAGACGTGATGCTCATACTGTGTCGCCCTTAGCTGTCCGCAATTCTTGGACACGGATACAAAAGCTGCGTTTACCTAGACAGAGTGCTAAGGGGCACGCTAACACGATCGGCAGGAACCGTATTGTCTCTACACGAGCCGAAAAAATTGCGTGAAGTTTTCTGAGATTTAATTTTTTTTGTGAGTCATTAAGCGGTAACCCTTCAATTTAATTTTTTGACAGTATTGTTGTAATATTTCCTTTACCTCTCTCACCGACGGCTCGAGAACCAAGGTAAATACAATTAGAACGGAAGGGGAGAGTAATAGAATAGAACAAATAGAATAGTCTTTAATGTCTGATAGGACGCCTAATAATAATTAGAGTACAATAGACTCTCAGAAGGTAGGATAGATAGGTAGACAGGATATACGGGAAAGGACTGTTCAACATCCCAAACTAGCAGATTGATGCTCACCTGTCTGTAGACCGCCGTGGTCTCTGGTGGGTCTCGACCCAGGACCTCTTGGTCCTGTCACCCCTCCAGAGAGACTCCACGGACCTTTCCTCGATCCTCGGTAGTCTCCACCACTCTTCACGCCCCCCCTTTTTTTTCTTGTATGTCATTAGCCAACCTTTTGATTGGTCCCTTGTAACATTAAGAGGTGGAACCATCCCAGCTGTATCTGCGATTTCCCCTTGTTAAAGAGTCCCAATTATTTCCACGATATAATGGAATTTCAAGCAGTGAGACATGTTTATGTCTCAAGGTAATTTTTTTAAATTAATATCTATGAGTGGCTCTGGTGGCCACACTATTTAGTCTGTGATATTAAGTATTTTAGTATATTTGCGTAGTTTTATATATACGCTGAAATATTTATTGTTATTATTGGTCTATTATATTATTTATTGGTATTTGTAAAATGGCTGCTAGCCAGTTTCCCGAAATGGCCGCTAGGTGGAAGGGCTGAGTCTGACGTCACTGAAAGTGACAGAAAGAGTCGACAACCAGACGTCAGGCAAGATGGACGTATATGGAAATGAACTGGACTGAACTTGTGAAAGCTTTGAAAATACGATGGCAACGGAAATTTATTTTCTTGCAAGACGTTGCAGTATATTTTCAAATGCAGTGCAGTATAAGAAGGCGTATAGTGCAAGTTGTGATACTCGGCGTGCACAAAGGTACTTGGTGTGCTGCTGTGTGCAAAATTACGCAGCGTAGTTTAGTGTATGAAGACGAGAGTTTTTAGTTGCTGAAAGTTCTGGGCAATAAGTGGTACCATGGAAATATCTACTTTAATATTTTGCAAACCTGCCTAGATCGCCGTGAGTGACGTCGAGGGACGGCCAGCGCCAACACCGCCGAGTCGTATAGGGAAGCAGCCGTTTAACTACGTCACACAAAAGTTCCGTGGAGAATCAGCTGTTTGTCTTACACAGAGTTACGGGCCCCAACGATTGCGACGAGTGCATCCGAAGATCATAAGGTAGGTGACTACCTATTTATTTATTGCCTACAGTCCCGGCAGGAAACGTAAAAATAAGATACGTCGGACTCACCTCGGCCATGAACTTCAAACGTAATATTTATTACAAGTTTTTTGTTACGATATGTTAAAACAAAAGTTAATAGAGCTAACGTATTTTGCAGATTATATTCTAATTAAAATTTGGTGTAGTTTTGTACAGACTCGTTATGCATAAAATATATACTTTCAAAATTACAATTTGTCGCTAGATTAATTTAACTTGTTTTGAATCACGTCAGTAAAAACCTCCTCTAGGTGACGTGCTCAAATATTTTGTTTGTATTAGGGCCTTTGATAGACTTAAGGTGTTTTGTAAAGAAAGAATATATTTTCAAGGAGGTCCCATTTTAATTTCATTGTCATTGGACCATGGATATCGAAGATACACCAGGGAACTCAACAAAATCGAATATGAGTGAGTGAGATATTTTCGTCAGCGCTTTACATCGAGGTCTTTAATGCTGGTGAAGGGTGACATGAGGTGAGTACGGAGCGGCGCCGGAATTAAGGGCGGGGAAACGGTAGATCCCTGAGAAAACCCGCGACCAGGGTCATCGTCCTGTACGATTCACACATGCGAAAATCCGGGGACCAACCCCACCGAGAAAAAACGAATAGGAAATGTATTGTGACTGAGACATTGGTAGGTTTATGACAATCCTAGACTAGGTAGGTACCTAACTACGGTCAAGGACGTTCTGGTCTGACTTGGACTGCGAAGGCACAATAGAACTCCTTTACGAAAAACAACACGAATGTGAAAGGTAGGCTCTGGAACTCCGTAAAAAACAAAGAAGTCTACTCTGAAAAAAAAATTACTAAAAGTGAAAAATAATTACGTTATTTTTTGACTGCTTAGAATATAATCAATTTTTTAGGACAGTAAAACACAATTTTCGTTATTTTCGGAGTCGGTGTCAGCCCAATTTTTAAGAAATTTTTAAAAATTCCCTGAAATTTACAAAATACATTTCAAGTTATGTTAGTTCGATAATGTAGCAATATATATTTAAACAAATTTACAAATGGACACAACTGCCTAAAGTGACACCAGAAGCACAAGCAATTAATACAAATATAAATACCTTAAGGTGATTCTAATATAAGCATCGAGGAACCACAATAGAATACAATAAGAGACAACTTATAGCATACAAGCGCATGGAAATGTATATATCGGGCACAAGTGTCAACGCTGCTGCCTTTGTGTCCATTAAGATATGCTTAGTTGCAGTCAACGTTACATGTTAACACCCCTGACAGCATTCTTCTGCTACCACGGCACTGCCGGGTTAGGAACTTATAACAGTGTGTAATAAGGTTTAAAGGTCAACGCAGATTTCTTCTGTTTTACAAGTTTGAGAGACAATTTTGCAGCTATAGCAGTGTAAAAAAGAAAAAACAAGTTTTTTTTAACCATTTTGAGAGCCCCAAAATCATGTTTGTAGTAATCATACGGCATTTTTAAAACTAATGAAACATTTTAGGCAAAAAATTCCATCAGGAAAACTGTTTTTTTTATTTTCGCCAAAAAGAATACAAGAGCATGTATAATGTGCGCGCTACAGCAACGTGCAAGACCAAGTACGCATTATTATCAATATGTGTACGTTTTCTGCTGATAGTATCATAACTGCATAAAACATTAAAACTTTCACAGTAAACAAACAAACAAAACATTTAAAGCAAATAAAAAAAGTGTCTCACTACTGCTGCAGATATAATGTGTACACATTGACTAAAGGTTGAATATTTTTCACTTCATATCTCCCTACTTCACAATAGACTTAAGAGGACTGTGTACTTAGCCATGGACGCTGTTGTGGCGTGTTACGCGAATACTTTTTACGCAAAACAGCCGAACTTATTCTTATTGTTGTTATCTATGAATAGAACACCCACTTGAAACTACGTATGCCAGTTTTTGAACATTCAGTATTCTTGTTAAAAACATAATTTTTCGGCCTCTGTAAATGGCTAAAAACGGCTTTTTTTAGACTACTGTAACTCTGAAAATACGACCTGAATCCGTAAATTGCAAAATGAGGTCCTTGCATTGGTATTTACTTAATAATATGCGAAAATACAATTATAGGGTCACCGCTTAAAGTCCAATTGGAAAATGAGTTTTCCGAAAACACTGCACGCCAGTTTAGCGCTGCGAATAGAGACTATGTACCTATATCATTGAGATTGGTATTCTGGCTCTCATCTCTTCGCTGTTCCCGCGCGTCAGACGCGGAAATTTCAAACCAGTACACAGTACTCTTAATATTTCGAAGCTGCTGAATATAAGTTGTCACGGCGGACATTTCGTATGAATTCACAAGTTTGACGGTAAAGATTTGTTTATTTATGCAATACGTTTTCACTCATAACTATACAAGTTTGGATTTCCAATCACAGCGTGCACTAAAAAAAAGCGTATTTTAGTACACACAACATTTATTTCGATGCTTTACATTATACATTCGCCTATGACTTGTTTCGCAAGAAGTATTTTTTTAGCATATTATTTTTTTCTGTCCAAAGTAAATGAAATATATTTTCGTATAAAAAGTGAACTATACTATCCTGACATTTTATTGAGCCATTAATACTTTTAACAGAGTAGTATTTATGAAGCGTGTATAGAGACGGATGCAGATATTCTAAATCAGCCACTGTAATTGTTTCAATGTATGGTCATGAGCTCATCAACTACTCAAAGAAATATATATTTTTTGGAAGAACTGAATTTTGGTTTCTGAGATGCGATGTTAATTTCACTTAATACACATTGTTAATTTACAGGTTTTATACCATTTCTGTTTGTACAATAAGCGAACAAATGCAAGATCTGGACACAACTCTTATATTTTTGGAAGAATACATATTATAATTTACTGATTATTTACATCAGCGTAGGTCCGTGAAAAAAAAATATTATGCTGCTAACAGGAGTATTGGGACTTTAATAATCGTTTCAAGATTCCCTCGTCTCCTAATTTCATGTCGAACCGCGTAGTGAATATGACTAAGAACGGAAACAAGCGACTTCTGAACTTTCATTACTTGAACATTTCCCTCCACCCCGCAGCACGTCGGGCTTGTGGTTATTGATGGACCGGTCTTTGCGTGCTCCACCAGGACATTGACCAATACAGTCTTGTCAGATATAGAAACCAGCTCGTCGAACATGCAACGGAACGCCGCTCCTGGGGTTTCCGTGATCGCGCGCTGATTTACAGCGCCGTACCTTGCTCGCTTGCTCTCAGAGAACTTCTCAGTTCCAATCCCAGCAGTCTTGCCAACACCGTGTCGCTCTCAGCAGGGGGATTATTTCAATTAGCCTGCCGTAACTCACCACCGATTATATGTGAGGACATGACCAACTGTCGTGGTTATCCCATTATGTTTCACATGTGTTCACTCATTTATAGGTTAGTTATAAAAAATTTAAACGGTGGCTCTAGATGATATCTGGATTTCGCTGTCCATGTTTCTCCTCATTCATATTTTTTATACTTGAGCAGAAATGACACACGATAAACACAACTCTGAAACAAAAATTGTTTTCCGTGATCTTTTTTAGTGATCATTTAATTCTTTACCTATCCGTGAGATTTCTCACAAGTTAGGGCTTTCAAAATTATGAGTCAGCCGCCCGAGAGAAGGACATAATTGTCGTGGAGATGGGGCCTTTTCCAATGCAATGATACCGTACTCAAAATTTTATGAGGTTTACTTTATATTTTGAGAAGGAATTTTGTACAACATTGTAGTTATGTACACACAGTTCTTTTCCCCACAAATTCCATGTTTGAAGACAAGACGCATTATTAGAATTATTTTTTAACAAGTGCCCTATTACTGTAAGCTGCTTTATGGCTACTGAATATGTGAGTGTTACAAATTCAATTAAGAAATATATCTTTCTCATGCATCATATGACGTTACTATAGCGCATTCATGTAATTAAGTGAGTTTGTGAAAAAGTGGCGATATGACCTTTTCCAACAGACTTAATCATTTCTGAACCTGATTGGTCCTTGTACGCCCCGACATCAAGAGTTTCATCATGAACGTTGCCTCCCCTGTGGGATTTATGAACGCGGTACCTTCGACAAATCTGTATTTCCGTCACGTAACGCGGGGTAGTCCAGGCAACACCCCCATCCTTCCTTTCACCAGCCTCCCCCTCGTCGCTCGGAGTTAAGACATCAAGAGGCTGCAGGGAATAACAGTAAATAACGCACAACCGGCGACGCGGCGACAAAGTCGCAATAAAAACATAACTGCAACACGCATTACTCGTGACTTACGGCAGTCAGCCACGGACATTTTAATACACCGGGTCTAACAGAAGTTCTGCGATTTCACGATGAAGTAAACATTTGCCATAAAAACAGCGCACTGGATATGGTGTTTCTACACTACTCGTAAAATGACAGGAACATGGACTTATAAATTATAATATCTTTGAATGTTTCTTGCAATGAGACAGAATTAGTGTAGTGTTCTATTGTGGACATACGCCATTGCAATGTTATAACGTCCCAGAAATATTAGAAAAATAAAAGATCCAGCATTTATTGTGAATAACAAAAATGCATTTAATCAGCAAAGTATTGGATACTAAGAAATATGTGGAAACCTTTAACAATAAAAGAAACAAAATTACCTACAAAATGACAGTAGATATACAACCTATAAAACGGTGCACAGCCAATAAGGAGATAACACTACTGGAGCTGTCATTGGTAGCGCTAGGAGCAGTGCTGCAGACTATAAATACTGCCCAGTTTTTACAGTTTTCACTTTTACTTCACTTGAAGACGGTAGCAAATGTCAACTCCCGAAACGTCATGAAAAGTCGGTTTTTAGAAATCTACTGTGTTCTTTTGTGTCTTCATCGTTGTGTCGTCTAGTCTGTTGTCTGTGACGTCGTCGTTGTTATCCTGTCTTGTGTCCAACGTTGTCTTCGTCCCACTATTGTCTGTGCTGTCTTAATTGTGGTGTCCTGATTTTTATACATTATTTTGTTTTGTATTTCGACTTTTAATTTTTGGATGTTTATTTTATTTTGGTTGGCGGATGTGTTGACTTCAGCCAAACTTGGCTTATTTTCTCATTTTCTTAGTTTCATTCTAATATTTATGGGACGACATAATATTTTAATGGCGTATGTCCACATTAGTACAGTACGTTATAAATGATGCAGCATTATTTTCTTTGTAGCAATATCCGCCAGTTTTCTTAACTAGCTGCCAACTAACTGCCAAATGAATTCAATACTTTTATATACCTTTTCTACTACTTTTTGTGCTAATAAGTTAAATAATGGTATAAAATAAGAAAATTTTTTATTGAATTAAGTAATCAAATTTCACACACAAACTACTAACACTACGCACAGAAATAGTAAATTGATATAAATTGTTTTGTACTTTTGAAATAGTACGGATGTGCTTCCAATGTTACTAATTATGTTGAAATGTTATATATTTGTAACGTGCGCACGTCAAATGTAAATATATATTATCCACTTTCATTTCGAAATACATGTACGTATCTTTGAAAGAATTATATTTTTTAATAGCTGTTTAACAAAAACGCCTTTGTATTTGACATTTGAAACGTAATGTATTAAATTTTAGTCTGTTTTAAACTTAAAGTTTTCATAAATGTATTAATGTTAATAAAAATTACTTAATGTAACATTCGAAATGAAAATATTACAAATAAAATGACCTTCCCTTGTGCAGAGTTAAAGATAACTTCACATTTTAAGTGGCTGTCTGGGTGAACGTCTAGTACGCGTACGAGACCTTGAAATACGTAAGGACGAGACAGTACGTGCATCACGCATTATCCTGGGGGCCGTTTAAATATCGCCACCTTCTATTTGCACCGACAAAGTGCAACGCAGGTGCAGAGCAAGTTAAACGGGTCTTCTGTAGCATTACGTGAGTAAACAATTCCATGGCAGCGCAAGCAGACACAACGCAGGCGCAAATTTTGCGTTGCGCCCATAAAAGGCGATATTTAATCGCCTCCTGGTCGCTAGGCGCAAGTCACTAACTGGCGTGCGGTTTTCTCGCCGAAAACCATCTTCTACGAGACAAAGATATATAATATTAACTGCAATGATGATCTGTGAACGTCTATGCCCTTTAAATATTCTGTACCAAGATTTCGATGCCATTTTGACGGCTTGACAATATGCCTTAATAATTACTGGTGAACTTGAAGTTGGTATAGACACGTGTAGCCAGAGGTCCCTCGCGCGCGTTGAGCAGTTCTCTAATAGTCCGGTAACGGCCGAAGTTCTTGCACAACGCTCGGCAGCCTGGCCAGACGGCCACCTTAATGACCTGCACACGTAGGCCCTATACAGGATCACGATGGCTTTTTTGTTTTTATTTTCTTTGAGACTACTGTCTTATGTCCTTTTGTGCGTTTCTCAATTTCTCCCCCTCATTTAAAATTTTTCCAACATATGAAGCGAATGTAATCAACTTGGTACAAATATAGTACCTAGCAGCCTAAGTAAATTTAATTGTTAATATTCATGTTTTCATAAACTCGATCATTTTACATGTTTTTGACATGAAATATGTAAAAACTCATTTTTTAAACATACACGTTACATAAACAATGTTTCTGAATTTTGTTGAACTCTGTAGCCTACAAATATAGTAATTAGTAAGACTTTTACTTATTTTATTCATTCCATGTTCATATTCATACAATTTTGGCCATTGCGACAATATTTGATAACACGATATATCGAAGATAATTTTGTCTGAACTTCGTCAAACATATATAGTACTTACCGTGAGATGATGCCCACGGTGGCCGAGTGGTCAGACCACTCGCCTCACTCCAAGGCGATCCGGGTTCGATTCCTCGGATTTTCGCAGGTGGGAATAGTGCCGGACGATGCCGTTGGTCGGCGGGTTTTCTCGGGGATCTGCCATTTACCCCACCCTTATCGTTCTGGCCCTGCTCCATACTCACCTCATGTCACCTTTCACCAGCGCTCAAGGTCTCGTCGTTGAGCGCTGACCAAAAACCCTCACTTACTCACTCTTTATTTACAGCTGCCATAAATGTGAAAAACAATGTTGTGTAATGTCCGAAAGTCACAGCCACTTACGGTAGTGAAGTGGCATGACTTTTATGTATTTTGTTAATGTATTGTTTATATTATCTAAACTGTGGCCATTTGAATATGTTTTGTTGCGGAAATGAGGTATTTACACCAAACGTGCGTCTGTAGTTCATCAAATTCGATACAGAGGTAGTTGTTCGTACAGCGACTTGATATTAACGTGTTTTGTGTAAATCATATTCGGTTTTAAACACTGGATGTTTCAGGATGGATTGTGTTAGTATCGCGTGAATAAGTTTACGAAAAAGTAAATCGAACTGTGTTTTTACTGTTTCCGTTAAATGAATTATAATTTAAAATTGACACCACAATTTATCTTGCCTTTAAAAAATTGTGAACTACTTGATATTTAATTGTTTTGGCGTTATTAAGAGTGTTATTTTGCTTTATATTGTAAGAAATATTATTTTGTGGTTATTTTCAGGCTAGCATTACTACCACTACAATTCACTTCAGAGCAGAAATAATTTTCGACATATTTTCGACATATATTGCATTAGCTATTGCCACGTCTAGTTAACACACACTGTCCTACATAACTAAGAAGGGAATAGTGTATTTAATGTTTTTGACGATTCAGTGTTTGTAATAATGAACGTCCTCTAATTTCCAAGATTTCATGTCGTGAATACAATATTTATTTCTATAACAACTGGGTTAAGCAAATTTAATTTTAGAAACTTTAGTATCCAAACTCTGGTTTAATTTTTTCCATTTGTTGTCGGCTCACTATGTTTAGAGGCCCGGATATTTCGCGGGTTCAACGCCCAGCAGGCTAGACTCCACAGTCCTGTGTGCACTGTCGTCAGCTATATATTTTCATTGGCTGCTGCTCCAGTGAGTGAGCATTTGAACATTTGACGATGTAGCGCAGGAGTCCGTGAGCGTTTTTACGCATGTCCGCCATTGGTTCGGAGTCCGCAAGGTCACGTTTAATAAACAATGATCCTATATAAAAAGTTTCCAACATGTACATGACTTAGAAATCCAACCTCTCCTCAGTTGAATCCGCGAAATTTCCGGGGCTCTAACTATGTTATAAGATAGCATCACGTAAACAAACAAAGATATACTTTCGTAAGTTTAAATCTACAAGACCAATGTGAAATTTTTTGGTCTATTTTCACTGACATTGAGATACGTAGTCTTATTAGTTAAGCTCGTAATTTCTTGTTAGGCCTATATGAATATATAATTCGCACATTAATATACTTGTACGATTACTTTCAAAACAAAACTACCTACGTTGCTGAAAATATGTTGTAATGTTTTTAATGTGGTCACCTACCTTGGGATTTTCCTTACGACAAAGAACCTAAAAAAGATGGTTACGTTAAGAGCGACATTGGCACGAATATTAAATATCCTATCGTCTCTATGCATAAACTACTGAACAAACGAGCAGAATTTCTGTTCTGCAAACAGCAGCTTTTTAAATTATACTTTTACGAATGTGTAATTTATTTACAAATTTTTATTTTATTTTTAAATACAGCGGCATGGAAACCGAGATAATTTTAAAATATTGAAAGCTTAAATACTGGTTTTATAGCACGCTAGCAGTTCTGAAATCTTACCGTCACAGTATTATTATATTTATATATTTACTTTTTTTCGTAGGTGAATGTACCGTAGACACATTTAATTATTTATAATAGCTTTTTTTAATACTACGCAGATTAAGAGCAACGTGTACTTCACGTAAAAATGTAAACCAGATTAATTTTATTTTACTAGTGAAAATTTGATTTCGAAAATTCATTTAAAATATTGGAATGTTTGTAAATGACAACATAGTCAAAACTTCTGAATGTAAGCGAAACGTATCGTATTCGATAGGCCAAATATGTTTTTAAATCAACAGTGAATAGCAATTCCATTACAAATTGTCTAATTAGACCGGTTTACAAAAGGTGTTTATTGTTTTTAGGCACAGTGTTATTTCGATTCCTGGGCACTAAAAATAAAAAATGTTCACGTCATTATTATTCAGTACACCAAAAGAGATTTCCTTAAAGGCTGGTTGTAATTTACAGGGAAGGAGAAGGGGTGTTTGAAATTTCTGTTCTTCAAACAATGGTTCATTATTCATGTCAACTTATTTTCTTATAATTGAATTATTGTAATGCTTATAAACTGCTAGAGGGTTTTTACTTAGTATTCTTGCTGTCACAAAGTTTTATTTTCTGGATGGTTCGACTGTTTTTGTTTTTCCTCTTTTTCTAAAAAAATATATTCGATAAGTAAGCAGTAAAACACTTTGTAACGTATGTAGTCGCCTGTAGGGCTAAGCTTAGGTACTGCGCATGCGTAGTTAAAGCCAAGTATACATCACCAAAAAGACCCAGAAAAGACATGACCTACACCTAAGCACTTATAAAAACGTTTAGGAACACAGACCTTACTCGATGACCACTTGGGAAAGGTTGTGGGCACTCCAAAGAGTATGAGAACAATTGACGAGAGCATCATGCTATTGGCTGGTTTAAACTGAGCGCGCACAGTTCTGCGCAGGCGCGAGTCGTGGGGCAGTGCCACGTAATTATTGTTGTTGTAGTTTCCTAACTTAAGGCGGCCGCCTACCTCGCGCTTCAAATGTGTTGTAGTGTGTTCGCAAACAGGTTTTTTCTACGAAACAATTACGCGTGTGCCCTTTATGCCAACTTACGAAAAGTAAACACACTTCAGACAAGGTCAGAACCTTATTATTAAGGCACAATGCTTATTAAAATCATTGTGGAGTGTACTTAAAAATAGCTTAAAAAACGTCTTATACTGCTGTTTATCAGAATGTACTAACCGGATATGTTTAAAACTCAGATTGCGATGTGTACTGAATTTTGCTACAGACGTTCCACCAATAAAATTATATGTTCACCACTTAGTGTCCCATAGTAAAAACTGTTTGGTGAGAACCTTGCACGCTATTTCAAAGCTTGGCTCGTTGAGGCGATGTGGCATTTGATGCGCGTTTCAAGGCCGCCCTTATGTCTCCATCATTTTTGAGCCTCTGATGCGCAGGTAGGTGGCACCCTAAACAAAACCTACCTTTAAACAGAGCAAAGGATTTTTCATGATTTAAATGAATCTATAACAACGTATACTACTTTAAACTAATTTATTAAGATGGTCTTCACGGCGGGAATGTGAAAAGTACGTAAAGAAGGCCAGCGCAGAGAGGATGTGCAGACGAAAACGAACATCCAATAGTGAAGCGCTATTGGAAGCGTTAATAGTCACTTCACATCGTCTCAATGCGCTAGTATACTCAACTAGAGTCCGTATTCCCTGGAGAACTACTTCTAAGACAAGGGCCTCAACGGCGCAGGACAGCGGGCGACCACTCAGACTCACAGCAGGACAGCAGCACAACATACCTACATCGTACGTCACTCGCTAATGAGTCGTCCAAGCGGGGGCGGGGCATGCCGAGGTATTTCGTTAATTAGGCAATAAAGCTCCGTGGCTCGAGTTACCCTGCCCAACCCTGCCGCTTCTTGGCACACACATAAGTTCTGCTTTCCCACACCCCCGCACACACACCACCCATCCTTCAACAAACATAATTTACAATAATTGCTTTTTAATTGGATTTTAAGCAAGGTCCAATTTTTATTGCCATTTTCTGATAACCATATCAAGCGGTTACGTTCTAATCCAACGCTGTCTTATCTCGGAAACTGTTACTATTATATTAACATGTAACTTATAAATACAGATGGTGTTTTATTGTTGTGAAATATGACTGTTTTCTAAGTTACACGGAACGTCCAGCATGTATGGAACGGAACATTCTTTATGCCACTGGTTGTTTGTTGTCTGTACACGAAACTGTTACCCTATGTGGCAGAGCCAATGAGAGTTCTGCTATACTCTATCCATTCCAAGATTGCAGCTTGTGTCACTCCGCTTGATCACGCGCTTGAACGACATTGGCTGTGCAACAAACCGTCGCACCACCTCCGCGTGTCTCGCGAGCTGTCGACTGGCGACAAGTGGAGAAATGGAATCGCGCCTCGCTGTGGAGGAAATGGAATCACGATGGACGTGGCGTCGTCGCGTAAGTCGTAGTTGATATATTCCATGCACATATAGTATTTCATGCGCTTAGAGTGATATATTATTACAGAGGATTAAAAAACGCAACTAAACGATAAAATTACCTATCCCGAACAAAAACACAGAAATTTAGCGTAGGACCTATTTCCTGTCGCAACTACACTGTTAACTAACCAGTCAACCAATGGACGTGAGTTCACCTGTGACAATGTTTATTTCTGCTGCAACCTTGGAATGGATACAGTATAGTTTAACATTAGGTTGTGTGATTGGCCTGAATACAGGAATCACGTGTCAGACTATTTACACCCAATCATGTATGTTGCAAGAAACTACATAGTTTTTAAGAGTACAGTCTGTTGGCACAAGGAATATTATCCGATTAATACGATCTGTGCTGTATTGTAGAGACACGATATAATGGCGAAAAAGAGTTTTGCAACATTAGGTTTGACCGGTTTCACGGCGTTGTGTGCACATCTGCAGATCTACGACATCGTCAGTGGCTGTATGATTTCACTCACACTTACCTTGGCAAATTACACACGTCCGGGAGTCACAATAATCTTGTTCTGATTGGTGCAGTCAAATGAGAGACGTGCCTTTACAAATACACGCTGCCAATAACCATGAAGCAAAGCTGCCGATGTGCTCGTATGACATTGACACAATGTGGGGCAAAAATCTTTCCACGACACGACAAAACAGTTGCCCTTCTTATAACAGATAGAAGTTTACATAGAGGCGTATGGATATATGTAGAAGGTATGGCGCATAGGAAACAGTAACTCCGTCGTCCGATAGATATATATATATAGAAACAGTCAGACATACAGGACGGCCAAACACCAACTCATAATGAGCACACCACGCGAATCTTGGGCTGAACTGAAAACGTACTTGACAGAATGTTGTTAGAAGACATTTTACGTACACAATGTGGCAACACTGCATGGAACGGAGAAAAAAATATTCTCCTGCGCTTCACGTCTAGGTATTGTTTTATGTAGGCTATAATACATCGCGTAAACATACAATCATGTTCGAACTGCTCGAGGTTTTAACCTGCACCCGTAATATTCAGATCAAAACAGCAATAGTAAGAAAAGTAAGCTATTTCTGGAGTTCAAGTGGGGACTAATTACAGTGCTACGTTGCCACGTGTCGTTGTACATCATTTGTCACAAACAGTTTCGTCTCCAGTTTAGTCCAGGATTCGCGAGGTGTGATTATTAGTAGAGACGGGAAAAATTCGCGGTTTCACTGACATGTAGGCTAGCCTCCAAGAACATATGTGTATTCAAGCAGACATTATCTGCTCACTGGCTGCTCTATGACGCAGTGATATAGCCACTTCCAGGATGTGTCAGATAAGTCACGGACCAATTGCGAAAGTGGCACGAATTTACAGTTGCTGGAATTATAGCTTGGCGCCAAAAGAAAACGCGAATTTTTCAGGTCTCTAAATATTATGCGTTTATTTCTGGACATCATGTATACAGAATTGCCAGTGAGGAAAGGTCAGTATTCTGGAAGGATTCAGTACTGGTCATTGTGATCAATAAATCCGTGTCAACATGGGGTCTATATGGGACGGTTGTTGATATAGCCCTGTTTAAACGTAAACATTGATAAGCTCTAATATTACTGTTATTGTTTTATTTTCAGTTATGTTTCTCGTCGCAAGTAATAAGGAGACTGATGCTTTGTTGACAAATGCGTTGAGGTCGATGGTAGAATCTTTGAGAACTTATTGTGAAAGCCTTGGCACTGGACCAAAAATGACACGACATGAAAGAAAATGTATGTGTATTGTAATCTTGTTATTACAGATATGAAAAAATAAGGTTATTTATCATGCATTACAATTGCCTTGTAACTGAAACGAGGAACATAATTGCAAATTAACAACAATAGTGTGGTGTGCATATATCCTTCTCTGGTCTTACAGGTACCACGTAGATAATAACGCCGGTACACGTACGTTATCATTGCTGTGGATAACATGTACACGACGTGTGTGTGTGAATTCCAAAATACAGATATAGGTAAAATTATTCTATACTAGTACAAGTCTGCTGGCACCAGCAACAAATAAAATAGGTTAATATATGAGAGTATTGGGTGCCTGAACACAACGTAAAAAAATGAAAATCAATGTCAAAATAATTTGCTATGGCTTTTAATACATAATTAGTCAATGTTTGTTTGAAAATAAACAAGAGTTGAAACATAAGCAATAATTACTAGGATAAAAAAAACTACCAGCCAAGTTAAACGTGTAATCAAATTCATTTAAACTTAGTGTTCATTATTAATATTTCCGGCAAAAGTTCAGCGGTGAGAATGGGTCGTTTGGTGGGTGTAAGATATGTAGTCCAGCAGACTTAATGGAATATTCTAAGATGCAGTAGGATGATGGCAGCTTGACTAGCGGTGATATGTGATGACTCCATGATGATTAATACTGGCTTTCTACATACCATTAAACGACTTCTTACTGCCTTCGTTATAAAACAAAAATATTTCCCTCATGGAAATAAAGCTCCAGGACGCTCATCTGTGGCGTATAGAAGTTACTTGCAGACGTCACGGAGAAATAAACTTCAAATCTTGAAGAGGTCCGTGCACTACACGTCCATTCAAGCTACAGCTTTTCTTAGAACTTTTTTGAAAAAAAAAATAATAATAAATAAATAAATACACACACTGTTTCCTGTCTAAGAGAAAGTATTAGTGGAGTAAAACACTTGGCTGGTTGACACATTTGGTGCATGAAGTGCATTATCAAAACAAAATGGTGATTTAAGCAGAACATACTAAATTCCAGTTTAAAAAAAATACGTTACAGTAAAACCATATTAGGCCGGGGTGTCTGGCTAACAAAATAATTAAAATAAAATCTGTGGCATGAAAGAGACAGTGATATGTCACAATAGTAATTTTAGAGATTATCAATGTTTATATTCTAATAGGGCTATATCGACAACCGTCTCATATTAATGCCATGTTCATATGAACATGTTCGATCACAATGACTAGTACCATCGCCTCCCAAAATATTGCTCTTTCCTCCCGTGACAACCTATCTATACTGGTTACTTTTAATTGAGGCAATCGAATAACGCAAACAGGACACATCGAATCCAAAAATATTCTAAGAAAGTTTGTTTGTATGAAAGAAACCAACCAACGATCCAAAATATGAGATTCTCTCCGCTCCTGGAGGTGGGAAGGGAGAAAATTTCAAATTGTAAATATCAGTCCTTATTTTTATTACATTATTTTACTGAAGGATAGGAAATTATTTATGTTTGATTTAACAGTTTTTTTATTTTTTTATTTTAAAGTCGTTGGATGGCGCTGTAATCACAAAGATGAGATTGTTTATATTTCCTCGCGTGGGACTGAAGAGTAAAAAATAAATAAAATCAGATATATATTTTTGACACGTTTTTTGAGGTAACTGTTGGCCACCAACTACAACCTATGACATAGCAACCAAATGTTTAATGCGAAACATAATTTTTAACTTTCGGAAACAAGGTTGTGCATGTACCGTAAATTTGTAAATTACGTTTCCCATATGACTTTTGGCTGTCCTGTGAGGGTGATTAACTGTTTTTACTGGAAATATGTCAACAGAATGTAGCTAATATGTTTTAATTTTCTAAGCTACACGAGGAATTCTCATTTCTTCATAGTTGCAGCTACATCGAACGACTTAAAAATGCATTAATGCTAACAAGCGTCTTTTTAGCGTGCAATTTAATTCTGCAATGAAAAATGGAGTTCCTATCTTTCATAATTTCAAACTTACCCCACTCTCAATCTCAGGGGGAGGGTGGTGAAGAGGCTCACATTTAGTGTCATTCGTTGGTTCCCTTCCCATCAAACTGATTTTGTTTGAAAAATTTTTGGATTCGAAGCGTCCCTCCTGCGTTATTCTACTATATCCATTTAAAATGTGTATGTCTTACATATACACAGAGTGTCCCGAAAATACCTTAATATATTTACACAGGTTGTAGTATGCAACAAAAGAAGAAATTTGGGAAACTACGCCACATACAAGAACAATATTGTCAGCATTGCTTAATGTTATTGGGATCTCCAAACCAACAGCATGTGGTGCTTGACACCTTCCACCCTTAGGAAAATAGCAGGGATAGCTACCCCTTCATTGCATACAACTTTTTTACCGTCAGGTTGACCATACATTTGAAGGTGGTTTGTTCAGTAATGTTACCTGTGTAACAAAATAGGTGCTCCTATTGCAACTGTCTATGAGCCGTCGTTGTCGTTCAAATCACAAATGAAGCTGCAGCGGTAGTCCCAGAAGCAACTATTAATAATGATATCGTGAGTTGGGAAAACGTTCGTAAAGTTTTGTGTATTACAACACGATGTCTTTTTACGGCTTTTGTTTGTGTTATGGACACAGGTTTACAGACTGTGTGTGTTGTAACTGGGACTATTGCTGATACTTCATTTGTGATTTGCATTTGCAAGTAAACGAAGGGTCCTAGGTAGATGTAATATTAGCAAGCACATTTTTTGTTGTACAGGTAACAACACTCAATAAACCATCTTCAAACGCTCGGAATTTCTGCCGCTAGACAATGTGTATGCAATTATAGGGTAGCCACCCCTGGTATTTTCATAAGCGTGGAAGGAATCAAGCAGCTTTTGCTGTTGATTTGAAGATTCCGATATCATTAAGCATTGCATTTCGTCGTTGTGGTGTTAGTTCGTACGAGGAGCATATCTTGCACACCGAGCTCTTCGGCACGTAACGAATGCGGATACGAGACGTTTGAGACCATGTAGCACATCGTGTTTGCATGTGTATGAAGCTCGAACGCAATACAAGAACCGTTACGAGTACCAATGCTTGCTTAAATACGCACATTGCTCTGTCAGCCAGGTATGTTCATTCGATGTTGTGTACCCGTGTAGTGTTCAAATGGGGCATGAACTGTAGTGACACCGCTGTACTGTAATGTATTCGTATCCTTGTCTTCAGGTTGCAGCACATAATGGAGGTCTACTATTCGACACATGAGATAGTGGACATGGTCTACTGCTACGGGTAGGCACATGGAAGCAACCAATGGGAACGTGCCATGTATTCTGCCAAATATCCAGGACGCCGTACACCACCAGAAAAGAGGTTTATTACCCTGTTCCAGCGCCTTTCCGAAACGGGATGCTTTGCACCACGAACACGGAATCGTGAGAGATCTCGAACAACTCGCACACCGGATATGGAACAACGGGTATTAGAACATGTGAAGGCGAATCCCGGAACGATTGTCCGACAAATAGCTGCAGCTGAAGACGCTGCAAAATCCATAGTGTGGAAGGTCCTCCATGAAAAGTTACTGTATCCCTAGCATGTGCAGCGTGTCCAGGCTCTGCTGCCACACAATCGGGCAGTCAGACTGCAATTCTGCCAGATGTTTCTCCAAATGCGTGCACGTGATCTCTATTTCACTGTGAATGTGTTGTTCACAGATGAGGCGGGTTTCACGAGAGCCAGTACCGTCCATTTCCATAATACTCACATATGGGCCGATGCAAACCAGCACGCAACTGACGCGAGAAGACACCAGCATATGTTTAGTATCAACGTTTGGGCAGGCATTTACAGAGACAGACTCGTAGGTCCCTACATTCTACACAACACATTGAATGCTGCTAGGTATCGTAACTTTCTTCGGAGCCAATAACCTTTGTTGCTAGAGGATGCCCCACTACAAGAACGCCTGCACATGTTGTTCATGTATGACGGGACACCAGCCCATTTTCAACTACAGGTACGGCGATACCTAACACGGGTCTTTCATGAGCGATGGATAGGTCGGGGAAGGACAATACATTGTCCTGCCCGTTCCCCTTATAGACTTTTGGCTGTGGGGACGGGTAAAGTCCATGGTGTATGCAGCCCCCATACACGGTGTGGATACACTAAGGGAATGTTTGTTCCATACCTGCGAAGCAATTCGACAACAACCAGGGGTGTTCCAACGTATGCGTGAGTCCATACGGCGTAGTGTAGAGGGCTGCATTGCTATTGAGGCGGTCACATCGAGCACCTGTTGTGAAGGGTAGTTCAGGGACATGGTGTTCATGTACACTACATGTACTACACCATAACCCGGTGGTTATTTGCCTACGATCATACACAAATGCTTCGTGCATGTGGAATTAGATGTTTGCACTACAATGTCGAACATCTACATCACAATTATTAATAGTCACTTCTGGGACTACCGCTGCAGCTTCATTTGTGATTTGAACAGAAGCGATGGCCCCATACACAGCTGCAGCAATTAGGGTGTAGCGACACCTGCTATTTTCCTAAGGGTGGAAGGTATCAAGAACCATATGCTGTTGGTTTGAAGATCTCAATAGCATCAAGAAATACTGACAATGTTGTTTTTTGTATGTGGCGTAGTTTCCCATATTTTTGGATAGTACGGTTTTAAAAGTTCATATTTTAGTGGTCATAACGCCCTTTATATTGAGTTTAGGTGAACAGTGCGCAACATCATGTTATAGTCTTCTTTTGTTGTATACTACAACCTGTGTAAATATCTGAAGGTATTTTCGGGATGTCCTTTGTGTCTCTCTCTCTCTCTCTCTCTCTCTCTCTCTATATATATATATATATATATATATATATATATATATATATATATATATATATATATAGTTTTTAAGCTATTATAAAAAGTTACAATTTCAATGAAAATTTTTGTGTGGTATTAATAACGCAGTAATTATTCCCTTCGATTGTACCAAGGCGTCAATAATGTTCCTTCCCATCATATAACAACGCCGTATACGGCTTTGCATTAAATAAACAACAAACAAATTGTGGATATGTGGTTGTAAATATCTTCCTGTTTCCCCCATCATTCCAATCCAACAAAATTAATTCATTTCTTTCCGCCGGCCCGAACCGGGAACAGACAGTTTTCTCTTGTCAGATGTTTAATGAGGGGAGTGGATTTAAAGTCACAAACAATATTATGTGTTACATCAACGTAAATGAAACAATTGTGAAAGTGATTTGGTTTATATAATTCAGAGTTTTTTTCGACTACACGAAGAACAATTTTTATATTTTAATTTAGGTAAACATTGTTTCACTTATTTAAAGCCAATTTTAACAGTAAGTAAATATTGTGTTTAATCATAAGACCTATCCATTTGAAACCAGTGCTTTTGCTTGCACAGTTATTTTGCACAAATATCAACCTGTCTGATCTCATTATACTTAAAATTGCTTTACTTTAAAGTCTAAAGTCTAGAGTCTTTTGCCTAAGAAATTATTCCGCACATATTATTGAACCACTGCTAAACTCACGAGACAGTAGACCAGCTTAAAGTAAGTTGGGTAAGTTCGTGTCCCTGTTAACTTTAGAGGCAGTCGAATTGTCAAAGTGGTTTGGTTCAAATGCAGTCCTGAGTAAAATAACTTTACCGAAAATAATTTTCCCTATTTTCGTTTAAATAACATATTAGGCTAAGCGACGTGTACTTAATTTCTTACATTCGCAGATCAACTCCAATCAACTGACTCCTGGTAGCGCGGCGGACGAGTGATAAGACCACTCGCCTTTCACCAAGAAGATCCACGTTCGATCTCCTGCGGGATCGGCCCACGGATTTTCGTCTGTGGGAATCCGAAGACAACGAAGTAGCTGGCCTGTGGGTTTTCTGCGATGAAATGCCTGCCGATGACGTCACAGAGGCAGCCGTGTTGTGACAAACTGTTTTCGCGGGCGTTTCAAACGTAAGATTTTCTAATGACTGCAATTGCCTCAAATCACATTCAAATTTCAAAATTCCACCTTTCATGAGCTAGGTATGTTCTCACTAAAATGGGCTATATGTCTCACAGGCGGTATTACAAAATTGCTTGAATGACAAAAAATAAACAGGACTTCAAAAGAGTTCTATGTTTCATAACTAGCGTATACTAGTTTTTATATTCGAGGTGCTAGTGATGTAGTCAGAGCTTGACGAGGTCACACGAAACATGCTGTATGACATAGCAGAGACCAGTTATCTGGGATCCTAGGAACCACTCAAGGAATTTTTAAGGTTATTAACAAAAAACGAGTATAATAAAAGAGGAGCATATAATAACTTAAGATATGGCGTGACCACCCTGAGGCATTTCTCACGAGTTTGGTCAGTGAGTCTGCTAGCTGCTAGCGGTACAGCTGTTTCAAGTAGAAATGAACACTTTTGAAAACAATACCTACATTAGTCTGTTCAAACTTGTTAAATGTATTTGAGCCGTTTAAGCTCTGTATACGTACTTAGTGCTATTTACTGTTATTTATGCCTGAAACCATTTAGTACCATAGTTGGTGTTTATACTTATATCACTTTATTTGTAGTGGCGTATTTTATTTACGGTATTTAGCTTCATACATAATTTGCGAAATTTAGTGTACAAATAACGCACAAGATTATTATAACTAAACACGCGCCATTTTAAGTACATTTCATATGAAATATAGCATGGCTGATGTTTGGGGCAGTTTATAAGGATTGATAAAAATTAATTATAAATATAATTAGACATTCTGATGCTAGGGAATTGGTTTGCACACGAATTAATGACCTAGAACGCGGAAAATAAAAAAAAATATTAGTAGCTACCTATTTGTTTAGTGTCGTTTGCGACCTAAGCATCTTAATGTCAGCTGAAAGACCATCGCCTACCTGGCCGTTGAACTACATTACGGCAAGTTTCAAATAAACGTTTGTGCCATATGAAATACGACACGGCTTAAATGATATACGTATTAAATAATTTTATTTATATTTTCCTGAATTCAAGGTAATGAATCTGTTTTTGCATTATTGTTAATTAGTTTAATTTATATTAATAATAATTACTGTTATTGAGTAATTTTAATTTATTAATTATATTTCAGAAAATTCACTTTCAACTACAGCTATTCCTTCTTGTTACATTAGTTCGAGCGACCCTGGTCGCGATACAGTGTTTTTTTTTTCTTTAGCAGTATGTAAGCTGCTTAGCTTTAAATTCCTGTCAGTTGTTCTGTCGTACCTCCGTCTTCATGCCACGTGCTGCTGCCGTTGCAGTGCGTGATTTCTGTGTTTCATCGCGTGATTTCGATACAGTTTAGCGATTCTGTTCACGTGGTTGTCGCATGCTACTGTGCTTCAATGCGCACTTTGTCGATGTTGGTACTGTTGCTGAGCAGTTTCTATGCTCGTTTGTTCGATGATTCTGCAGCTTCTTCCGTTGCATTTCTTACCATTTTGCCGTCAACCACAACATTGTCAAGATGAGTGTTCTTGGTATTCCTGTCTGTTTGGCAGATTTTGGCACTTTAGTTGCCGTTAATTACTTTGTCACATAATGTAGCTAATCAATATTTTGACGTAGTAAAGACTGTAGGGCTATATTTATAAAAAAATTCGTCTGTAATTTCGTCAACTGATTCTCTTCGCCCTCGTCTGGCGAGTAATTTTCCTACGAGAGGTTTTATGTTCTACCTAAATTTCTTCTTCTTAAAGTTTTTGGTTATGTCTGTGTAGTGAGTGTCCACAACTTGGCCTATTCTCATCTCAGCCTATTCACGTCCTGACGTAATTGCATGCTGGACTACTGGCGAGCTGATCTGTAGTTTCAACTACTGATGTCCAGTCATTCTGGCCAATTTGGGACCTTTTTCTTCGCCTTTTCGCCTTATTTGTTTCTCCGCTGTAACTGGGAAATATGAAGTAATCTCAGCGATCTATACTCTTCTACTGCGGGACTTTGAACAGATTTGCCGCAGCTAAATTTGTATTTTATATATATTAATTAACAGGTGTCACAATGACATTTTTATTAATGTAACGTTTCGTACGTTTTTAACAATTAATTTTAATATTAACATCAACATTAAATGTTATAAGGCGTAACGGATGCATCCAATTTACTTGTAATTAGTTATTTATATAGATTTTTTACGTCATTGATTCGGACGTACGGTATAGATTTAGCCTACGGAATGGGCTTTTATTGTTTTGATTTTATGCCATTTCCATTTAACTTTGCTTGCAAGGTTTGGTCTTTAATAATTTATTTACAGTTGCAGTGCTAATGAAATATTCACAGCTGTAATTTTTTTCTGCGTAATTATTTGAAAAGAAAACTAAACGAAAATATTTAACGTTACACTAAAAATAAAATTATTTTTTTGAGCAACCACAAACTTCAGAGTTCTCATTTAATAGCCTATATTTTTCTCTGGTGTCAATTGTTTATTATGGCGAGAAAGCCTTATTTAATTCATTATTTTCTTCGCCCATGCGTATTGTAGCCCAGCTTTCATTTCATCGTGTATTGCTTGCGCTTATATATTTATTGTAACAGTTTCCTCTGGATTTCGTGTGTTTGTTAATGTGCCACCTTCTGTTTCCTTCTGTGTTTTTATTGGTGGGCATTATGCGATGTTTATTTACCAGGGACTGTTGTTTTCGCTTTACGATTAATTGATATCTTAAAATAATTCTTTAGGCTACTATACGCACCGGCGCAGGTTCATTGATTATACAGGCACTATCGCAATGTCAATTTCGTCAAAAGTTACACTAGAGATCTAACATGGTAGAAAGCGACTGTTTCTGACCTATTTTCCTGGATACAGTAACTGATAACAAAGTATTAATTGAAACGGAACCGTGAAATTATATTTGCAGTAAATTTCTCACCCATTATGTTAAGTGGATGGAAGCTTGCAGGCTAGATCAATTACTTGCGCCGTAGGGCGCCCGGAAATTTGATGCACTATTAAGTGGCGGCTTACTGCTCTCTCTTTGGCACCGGGTTTCGAAGGTCTTCAAATGGCTAGCATTTGGTAATTAAACAGTACATGTAACCGAACAACTCAAATTTAACATACCAGCCTCCGTAGTTTGGTCGGTAGCATGCCAATCTAAGGTGCGAGAGGTCTTGGGTTCGAATTCCTGCACGTGCATGGATGTATGTGCCATTTATTTAGGGTCAGATAGCGTAAGCCACCTATTATTTAGTCTAATGACATAAAACCGGAGGACACAAATAAAACCCCTTTAATTAAAGCCAGCATGAGATGGCTAAGTATTATACAAAAATGCCAGGTAATTCGCTGATGTGAACTGAGTCTGTGAGTTAGTGACCAAAACTAAACAGAAAATACTATTCAGAAAAAATTCGCTAGGCCCTCAGTTAACGAGAAAAATAACTTTACTTTTCCAAACATCAGATAGGTGGCAGTGTGGGGTGAGGTCGACAGAAAGTTTAGAGAAAGGAAGTGACTGTACTTGGTCCAGAGAGCAGTGCGTGCGAGGGTGTCGCGGCAGGCAATGTCGTGACTGCAGGAGTTATCTCACCAGCAGGTCTTGTCTTGCCCGCGGCATAATACGTCGTCCCCACGCGACTTTACCACTCGTCCCTCGTCGCGTCTGTGTGTCTGCCGCCCCACCAGGCAACACAGCAGTTTCCCGCCAATCAGCTCGCACATGTGTGAACATGGCTCATTATTAAGTGAAAAATTCCTAATTGTACCAGACGCTGTCCTACTCTTACACACTGCATTAATAGAAAGCACCCACAAATACAATATTTCTCGGTTCCTTATTTTTCGTATAAACGCATTTTCGCTACTTACCCAAATGACACCTTTGTTGTCTCACATAAAACTGCTCGTGTTAAATAAAATAATTTTGGACGGACCTATATTTTGAATAGCTTTGATCACATGTATTGTTTAAAAAAAATTACGTGAAATAACGAAGGTGTATTCTGTAGCTTGATAATTTTACTTTCAATCAAGAGGGGACCCGCTGGTCTGCGGGTTTTTTTCGGGGTTCTCCCGTTTTCCCCGCCCTCTCATTACGGGGCTGCTCCATACTCACTTCATGTCAACCCTCACCAGAGCTAAAAACCTCAATATTGAGCGCTGGCCAAAATCTCTCACTCACTCACATTCACTCCAAATTATTTCATTCGTATCGTTTGAATAGTTTTTGCTTTGGGTAAGTTGCGAAATTGCTCAAATCACTACCTTGCCATGCGTTTGTATGAAAATTAGGAAACAGAAGGAAAAAAAAACAATTATATGCGGGATATTACTGTTGACGTAATGTGTAAAAGTTGGGCAGTGTTTGGTTCACTTGTAAGAATTTACGGATTTTTTTTTGGCGCAGAGCAGCCTTAATGCGGCCGCCTACCCCACGCTTCCAATGCGTTACAGAGTGATCGTAAACAGATTTCTTCTACGGAAATATCCCACGTGTGCCCAATGTGCCAACGTACAAAAAGAAGACAAACTTCAGACAAGGTCGGAACCTAATTGTTAAGACGCCATGCTCATTAAAAACACTGTTTCTAAGCCCTCCAACATGGCTAAAAACGGTTATTTCAGACTTCCGTACTTCAAAATGTACTAACCGGATGTATGTGAAACTCAGATTGCGACTTGCACTGAATATGGTTGCAGACTTTCCACGAATAAAATTATATGGTCACCCCTTATTGTCACATAGTAAAAACTGTTCGGCGGGAAGCTTGCCCGCCAGATCAGCACTTGGCTCGTTGAGGCGACGCGGCATTTGATGCTCGCTTCAAGGTCGACCTAACTGATCCGTCGCTTTTGCAGAAGTCGACCTTAAATTCCGCGGCTGAACGCGGTCCATGTTGTCCAATAACACGCATATTAGATACGTAAGAGAGAATGTTTCAAGAAGCCTAGTGATATCACTGGCAAGAGCATGCTATCTTCATGTAAGCTATGCTATCTCCGTAGCATGTATTATATTTTGTTCACCTTGCTCTTCCACTATAGTTTGATTATAGGTTATTAATGCAGTTATTTTGCACGCCTTCACAGTTATAGCCAGTCTGGCGAGATCTGAAGAACATATGTGAATCACATGTTGGTAAATGCGAGTCTGCGTTCGTTTTAATATCTGCCTGAAATAGAGCATTTCGATGTTAGCTTAATACTAACGTCGACACATTTAAAACAAATTGCAAACCGGAAATATAAACATTACATATTTTTTTTTTTTAACAATTCAATGTAGAGTTTACAAGGACTAATGTGAAACTTGATATACGATAAAACGCGGCAAAGCTAGAAAAAATATGTAAATGAATAAATAAAATAAAAAAAATAAAACAACCATGTTTTAATTTTTTAAAGAACTATAATGGCACAGTTTTAAAAGAATACAAAAAAACTTTCACCACTGCAATAGCAATGAATTCTTACATAGCACATTTCTTAACATGAGGAAGTTAATATTCGCATAAACTCTGAACCAGTGAAAACATAACATGAAATCGTATATTTCTGTTTTACTTTTTCTTTCCATTATTATTGCAGCAGATATGTTTCAAGCGAACGTTGACTTGAGCAATATGAAGTTGTGAGCTAAACAGCAAATGCATATTTAATACGGGTAGATTTACTATAGAATATTTTGGATACATATCAATAATGTAAAATTTTCTGATTTTGAGGTAGTTATATCCCTTAAATTACATAATCTGCATACGGTATTAGAAGATTATGGTAATAATAATAATAATTTACTAAACAAACAAAGACTTCACCTTAAAGCTAGTATAATAAAAATTTGTTCGGAGGTGTAACACGATCTAATTTAATATTTATTTCTGCCTACAAGTGAAACATGTACCAACACACTGCCTGTGCCTTGCCATTTGAGTGCATTATATCACATGTTGGATCCATTTAATGCCGTACTTAGCCCTTATGTTTCACACATAAATAACTATAGTTTCGACACAGAATATACGTTAGGTTCGCATTAGTGACATGTACGTGGTCAATCACATGTGCTCGCAGTTCATAACTTTAGCCTCACGTATGCCTAGGTTAAAACTGTTCAGCAACGAATATCAAACCATTCTAAACCAAATTACCAAGGAATGAAAATCTGTGCTTGAAGATTCTTTACACGCAATCAAAGAATTTAGGATCACAATCAGCATACCTTATCTGCAATAAAATTAGTTTAACAAGCTCAATTAAGAGGGTGTGGCACATAATTCAATGCTAAAAGCATTAATCTAAAACTGTAGGTTTCTTGAAGTCAATTTGCGAGGATTATACAATTGCAATCCTAGACAATAGTTTTAGCCAACGTTTTTAACAAAATTGTTTCCAGTGTTACAAACTTCTAAGGTACAATATCTGACGCCGGAACCTCGTGCATTTAACTGCAGCGCAAGAAATCACACGTAACGAATGAGTAATTTTGGATAAATATTTACTCAAAAAGTTGGAAAATACCATTACCTAGGACTGTCACTGAGTATGTTATCCACATTGGCTTCGATAAAAGCGTAGAAATCAATTGATGTGTTCTGCGTTAATTTATCTACCACGAACTCTTAAGGGAATGTACACATGTATGAAAAGGCAACTAGGTTATTAGTTATGAATATTTTCCACTGAAATGTTTCTTAAGTGATTACGTGTTGAGTTTGTCTATGGTTTTTAAAAACAGCAAACAGTAGAATTGTAAACCGAATCATATAAGGCTTTCGAAATAACCTCGATATTAATCTACAGAAAGAGTTATTGACTTTTAGCCAGAACATGGAGAATTTGACCGTCCATTCGTTTTACAAGTTTTATATTTTGTACCATTCATCCCCTCATTTTCCTTACTCCGAAAAATACTCTCTCATGAGCAAAGGTATGCTCCTGCTGACCGCTTAAATTTAAAAGATTACGCCATATCCTACTGCTTTGAACGTTACAGTGTATTTTGTATAATTTACTCGTACAACTGTAACAGGCATATTTCGGTGGGAAAATATTTTCAACCGATCCTGTTTATTTGTGTAAGGCATCGTAAACAGTTGTTTTTTTTACTGTACGTAATAACACTGATGTACTGTCACAAAATTCAATCGCGATGTTAGTCTAGCTTGTTTGGTAACAAATAGAAGCCTAAATATTTTGACTAAAAATTACAATGCCACTGAATTCATACTTAATAACAAAGGCTTCTGAAGATTGCAATGTGACAGCGAGGTGTACACGGTGGAATACGCCCAGACAACCCGACTAACAACATGGCAATCTGGGTTCGAGTCCGTGTGGGGTCGTTCCAGATCTCCGCGTGTGGAAAACGTGGTTGGAGAGGACGTTGACTAGCGGTATTCTCAGAGTTCTGGGAATATCACAACGGTGGGTTTCATTTATACAGTTGGGGGTGACTTTGTACCACTTTCAATGTTTAATTTGTAGTGGTTTAGTGAATAAATTAATACATTTTAAATCGATTATTTAAGAGGGCGTGGTACATAATTCGACGCTAAAAGCATTAATCTATAACTGTAGGTTTCTTGACGCTAATTTTTAAAAATTAAACAAAGGCAGACAATAATTTTAGCCAACGTTTTAAACAAAATAGTTTCCAGTGTACGAACTTCTGAGGCACAATCTCTGACGCTGGAACCTCGTGCATTTAACTGCAGCGCAAGAGATCACGCGTAACGAATTAGTAATTACAAATAAATATTTAATCATAAAGTTGGCAAACACCAGTATGTACGATTGTCATTGAGTATTTTATCCGTATTGTCTTCGAATAAAGCGTAGAAATCAATTGATGTTTTCAGCGTTTATTTATCTACCACGCACTCTTAAATACGTTGTTATAGTACTTGAAATAATTATCTCCTATTCAAATAATCTAAAATTGAAAAAAAAAATTATTGCGTATCACAAAGTCACCCTTACTGACACGAAGCAATCCCGGTTTACGGTACTGCTGTATCTCATGTCCTTGGGTTCCGTCCCTACTCCATACTCACCTCATAATAACATCAGACCTTATCTTCAGCTACGACGAAAGTCTTTTTAGTTCACGTTACTCATGGGACTGCGGTGGCCGAATTGTCAGACTATTCGACTCCCACCAAGGCAATCCAGGTTCGATTCGTGGCTGGGTCGGTCCCCGCATGTGGGAATCGTGCCGGACGATGCCGCTGGTCGGCGGTTTTTCTCGGGGTTCTTCCTTTTCCCCCACCCCTTCATTCCGTCACTGGTACACGTTCACCTCATATCACCCCTCACCAGCGCTGAAGACCTCGTTGATAAGCGCTGAGCAAAAATCTCTCGCTCATTCGCGTTACTCAGTTCGACCGAGATACGTGCAGCAGTGATGGGACACTGAATTCTGATGCAGAAGAACTCGGGTTTGATGCCCAAATCCCGCACGCAAAATTCGGCTTCTCCATAGTTCTAAATCATTCCTGACGAACACTGGGTTGGTTTCAGATGCACACACATCCATTGTTGCAGCATTGCACCAAATGTCCTTGTATATGTCGCATCCACTCAGTTTCCTTCGTCAGTCACATTCATCGCATGCAGGCATATTCACTGATAAAAAAACCTTCAGAAGAGCGAAACATTTTTCTGTTGGGTAATTTAGCTTGCGGTCCTTACACCGAAATCAAATTTTAAAAAAATAAATAAATTTTTCTTTAAAATAGTTTCCTTTCAATGTAACGTAACTTTACCTATAGCAAAGATAGAAGTATTTTCAAAATATAGTTCGTGTTCAAAACCGCAGAAGTAACTTTGTCATAAATATGACTAATACATTGTCTTAACAATCCCACAATATTTTTTACAACCACAGTAACATTAAACTAAATTTTCTTTGTAGCAAAGTTACTTTGAAATGGATCTGCATTATTTCTGTGCAGCACCAAATAATTTGTTGTGGTAAAGAAGCGTATTTTGTGAGTGAATTTTATTTTACTCACGTATTCCTATAAATACAGGGGCAGACAATAAATCCTCATATTAATTGTTCTGATAGTGACATACACTTTCAACAATCGAAGTTTTTCGTGTTGCAGCCGCTAAATAGTTGCTGAGTATGCTAGAAGATTACAGGCAATAACCTTAATACATTAGCAATGGGCTACATAAAGGGCGTAGTCTACCGCAATTTTCATCGCCATTTTTTAATATTTAATTTGTACCAGACATAATTTTTTTTTGTTATTTTAGACACAAAATGTGACTAAATTTGGCTCTTATGAAAAATTTTTATCTCTCATAGTTTTTGCGTAATGGCTTGTTGAAGTCATATTTTGCATGTTCCCGTTTTAAGGATTACACTAAAACCAACTGATATACCAACGTAAAAAATAATCATAATGGATAAAGACATGCTCATAAAAATAAAGAATAACAATTATTTGTATTTTTAAAAAAAAATATTGAATTTTTAAAATGTTTATTTTCAGTTTCAGCATTGATATGATCTTTGAAAGAACTGTGCAATGGGAGTGCATGACTGGATATATTTGCCTGGACATACTCCATTGCGAAATAACTGACTGTCAAAAGAAAACTAAAAATAAGACAATAAAACATAAATAAGCAGAGTATGCTTTAGTCATCAGGATACATACACAACATGAAATTCCAAAACTAGAATCTGGTCAGATAAAATAAGGAACAAAACAAAAATGAAAGAATTAACAAAAAATAAAAAAGAAACCTAAGTTGACATGCGACACAACGATGAGACGAAACAAAAAAACACAAAGATGTCGGCCACAAACAGAAAAAACAACAAACGACACAAACGATGAGACGAAACAAAACACAGTAGTTTTCCAAACAGTCAGTAGTCGCACTCGTGTTCCTGAACCCTGTGTGTCTACCTGATGATGGGAACAGATTCCAGTTCCCGAAACGTCGTTTAATACTTTAACTATAAAGTATTTTTATAACACAATTGTTGACTTTTTATCGGTAAACTGTAGAATATCCTGAAAGATTGATCGAATTGCAATCAATGAAATGGCTCGCAGTGCACCTCCAGCTAGAGCTACGTTGAAAAGAAGAATGCTAACGCTACGAGCAACAAGCCCACACACAGCAAAAACATCAAATCCGATTCGCTGCTACGAGTCAATCCGCTGAAGAGATTTTCACAACTGTACATCAAGAGGCGACGATCTGGTGGAAAATCTATAGCAAAGTTAAACAAAAAAGTATTGTATCTTAGTTTCGCTTAAGTCCGCTTAGCACGTTTTGATGTTTGTCAGTCTGGAAGTGCTCGGGTTTAGGGATAAATTCCCCAATTCGATAAAGAGTTTCTAATGTTCATGATATGTTGGCAGTGACGTTCCTTGCTTGTAAGAAGTATGATGTAGTTTGGTATTTTAGCATACAAACCGCAAATGGAACGACGTGGCGACCACCTAAATTATAGCCGCACATCATCCATGAGTTTTATTTCCCATGTTGCGAGTCGCGTAAACCACTCACGGAATTCTGCAAGCCGTTATTTTCAAATAAAAAAACCTTGTTATAACTCAAGACCTGGGCAATTAAATTTCCCAAAACGAACCCTCTTCTCAGAGCAGGGAAGGCAGATAAAAACTCCGCGAGTAATTAGTTTTTTGTCAGCGGTGTCACGTCTGCAAGAAAATAGTTATGCCCGAGCGAAATGAATGTTTCGTCGTGTCCGTGTTGGCGCTGCGGGACCGCGAATAAATTATTCTCGGGACGATGTTATTTTTTTTTTATTTATTTATTCTCGTGAGTGGCTCGCCATGATGTGTGACTCTCTGCAGAGATGCGACGAACTCCGCAGGTGACGGGGATTTGCATAAGCCATGCTCCGCCCACTTGAGCACAAGCTCGTAAAACAATCGCGCACGACGAATTACGACGGATCGTATTCCCCTCCCACGTACAGACGTAGATATGGACGTTTACTGCCTCTCCGCTGTCAATCAACCACTGCAAGAAGAACTATTATGGATACAGTCCCCTTCTGATTTATCTTCCAGTACTGCGAATATCTCATTTTAATGTTATAAATTAATTACTTATAAATCCACGGATCCATAGTAACCCTATGCTATTTTAACAAATCTTACTTTTTAAACCCCGAAAGAAAGCTGATAGCGCAAATATTTTACACAGTAATTTTGGAAATTGTTTCTTCTATGTAGCTTATTATTTTTCAAAAACATTAGTTTTTTTAATTTTAGTTAGTTATTAATTTTAAGAAAAATTAATTATGTGGATAATTAGGCAAAAGTATATAAATTTGTGTTTTGAAAAAAATTAGGCTACATAGTACAAACAATTCCCAACATGTATGCGTAAAGGATTTGCGATATGTTCTCCCTTTCAGGATTTAAAAAATTAAATTTTTATAACTACGAACCAGTGGCCTTAAGGCGGCCGCCTGATGAAGAGTGTGTGTGTGTGAGACGAAAATCGATGAGGCGTTACGAGCGACGCTGACCTGCACATGTATTGTAATGTCTACTCTACGTCCAGAGTGGAAAACGCGCACGCATTGTTCCTGTTGTAACGTGTTTACTGTGGGACTTTAAGCGGTGGCCCTATCATTTCACTGAGCGCGTCGCTGTAGCAAAATACAATGTACTTGTAGACTTCAATTTCGAACAAATCCGTTACATGTGCCTTGGTAAACAACCGCGTGAGAAAGTCGATTTGAGCCAAGTTTCACGACTTAAAAATAGTGATTCTAATGTGCGTAGTACAATATAAAATGATAGCGCCGTCAGTGAATGTGTCATAGAAGCTAGTTGTTGGCGAGAATACTGCACGCCAGTTCTATGACTTGCTCCTAGAGGCTAGTGTGAGGTATGATGCATGCACTATGTCGTCCTTACCACTTCCGCACTTCTAACCATATAACGCACAATAGAACTTTTTACATTTTTATTTTCAGATTCAGCAATTTTTTTAAAATTCAAATAATTTGTATTCTTTAATTTCATGAGCATGTCATTGTAGCCTGCAATGTCTTTATCCACTGTGATTTTCTTGAGTTTGGTATATCAGTTGGTTTTAGTGTAGTCGTTAAAACGAAAACATGCAAAATATGACTTTAACAAGCCATTACGCGAAAACTATGAGAGATAAAAAAATTTCACAAGAGCCAAATTTAGTCGCTCTTTGTGTCTTAAATAAAAAAAACATATTTGGTACAAATAAAAAATAAAAAAATGGTGATGAAAATTGCGGTAGACCGCGCCCGTAAGCTATGTTGCAACGTACATTCTTGGCAGAGTTGCCACGTCAATGGCAACGAGTTTCTACTAAAGAAGGCTGTGATTGTATTCATTATTGACTAAATCATTTTGTTGCCGTTTAATTGTAGTTTATCGAAAATTAATTGCCAAGTATTTATCTTGGTTCAACACCATACGCTTGCTAAGGGGCTAACTGGCAGCAACCCGGGAATTTTGCGAACTCATGTGATAGGACGTTAGATTTCAAACACGTGTGCACTTTCATTACTTCAACGATTGAATTACTGTTTATGAAACTCTTCCGCGTGAGGACTGAGGACCTTCATGAAAACACTCAGTGACACTCACTCTGCCTTGTCATATGTACAACTGGGCATTCACTGGAACAGCAGTAAATGAAAACGTAGATGAAGACAGAATGTGCACAGCACTCGGGAGTCTAACGTGCTAGTCGTTACACCCAATAAATTACCGGACCTCCAGGGCTTTTTCCACAAAAAATTATGTGTTATCCAAGATGAAGGCAGCAGAAACAGTGCGCTGTAAAGGAATTTTCCATGTTAGTGTAGACTACATTCTAGCGGACAGTAAACACCGTGCATTTTATAAAGAGTCGCCAGAAACAAAATGTTTTGATAGCGTAGTGATTCTAGCAAGTACAAAGTACTTTGTTTTAGTTATGTACCATAAATGTTGTTAATTTGTGTCATAAACGAGAGAACACCACTTGAAATCTCTCAAGCCAACTGAATAGTGGAGCCAAAAAACCACAATACTACTTCAACACCATGAGGGAATTTCTATCAGAACCCATCTCACTTTTGAGTGCTGGTACGTCCTGAAGGTGGCACAAAGAACGTCTGTGTACTGCCGTGAAAATAACATAATTGATGGCATAAAATTTTATACGTGCTTCCTGTGCCTTTGGTACATTGGCCGTGAAAAGCCGGCGAGCTTGCGGGCGTTTTATAGTCCGTGCGCTTGCTTTTGTGGGACTGACAGCGCGCTGCCATAAAGTCAGCGTCCGCTATTTACTAGAGGCGCATCGCTTGAACCGTCAGCCACAGGTGTTCATATACAGTTGGTGTGCCTTCAACTGGACATTCCTCGGAGCCCTCACCTCTGTTTATGACGCCCCTATCCTTGTGCGGGAAACTTGACGTTGCCATTTATATTATTTCTCAAATGTCCTTGGCAGCAAAAATTTCAATTTTTATTTTTGTATGTTGCTCAGGGCGATGGATGCTTTACAGGTTCAAACGACATACAGAACATGAAAAAGTAAATAATGTATTCATTCTGCAGACCCGAAAATTTCGTGAATTCATTTCAGAAGACGATATACTTTGAACTCCTATACATAGCAAATGTTTGCTAAACTCGCCCAGGAAGACTGTGAACCAATAGCAGACCTGCATATAAACATTCACTGACTGCCATGCTAACACGTCACGCTGGAACTACAGCCAATGAACAAGTAGCTTAAGACATAATGTACACAGATCTGTTGAGTCTCGCCTGCTGGTCGTTGAACGCACGAGATTTCTGAGTCTGTTATTTACACAAAAACTTTATAACTTACTTACAATACATGCCAAAAATATTTACAATATAAAACAACACTTTTTTTTAATTCGATTCACAAACTCAAGAGGAACTACTTTTAGCACGCGTCGATCCCAGAACTGGACTTACAAAAGAACTTACTCTATGTATGGTACTAAACAGATTACTTGTGCTTCTACTAAAATTATTAAAGCTGTGACAGAGCATTGCTATGTTAGGAGCATTATGACCATCACAATACCATTAAGTTATCACGTTGACTCCATCGGCTAGAAGCCCGCCCCTAACGCTATTTGTACCATATTCAAGTTGGACTATCAACAAGTATGATACACCTTCCTCAACACGTGTTCGGAAATGCTGGCGCTAGTGTGACAGGACCGCCCTCTTGTACCTGATCCCGAAGACTTAACATGAGACATCTTTACAGATCTTTATACAGGGTAAGTCGCCACTCCCCCCGCTCAGTACGCGACGGCCAGGGCTCACCATATCCATGCATCAAATGATAATCAGACAATGTAATTGTATTCCATTGACAGAAGGATATGACGCCCCTTCCAGTCGCGGTGGCAGGTAGTGAAAACCCACTCACTTAGCAACGGAAACACTCACAGGTTAGCTGCGGGGAACCATCTTGCTTAGGGCAAGGCTACTCAACCTCTACGAAACCGCTTCGTGGACGAGTCCAGTAAGGTGGACCAGACCAGGACCCAAGGACTCATCCTGTAATTCATTCCCAAGCAGGAGTTTCTTTAAATCACTACCACTCAGAGTCCAACCCGTGATCGGCTCAGCAGAAGGCTGGGGTTTCACACTGATCCCCGTGAGTACCTGCGAAACACTATACATCTGAGTTCCCCTCCCCCCAATTAGGTGTCCATCTTCCAGGGCTCCAGAACCCCATATGTCCAAGTCAACATTACTCGAGATCCACTATGCAGGACACTACTGCGTACCTCAGTGGCAACATTTAATATATTCGTAGGTTGCACAGCAGGCTGGAGCTTCTATACCAGCTTCTAGAAGCTGGCCTAAGACCCTTCTCAACAGTTAAGAGCTTGACATGCATAAGGACATACCTTCATGTTACAGGGTGTGTTCGTTAAAAATTCGTACCCTACGTGACTATACCCGCTATATAAAGCACATTATTAGATGCTCTTGGGTTGAACAAAGGTAACTATGTTCGGAAACACGGCAAATCAAACCTTCCGCTGGTATGTATTCACATACTTAATTACGGTTATGGTAAACATATTCTACTGCTATGAATAGGTAAAAATACTTTGTTTTTAAAAGGTTGTGTGCAGTGAAAGATGTGTTGAACTTCTCCACTATAGGTGGTGCACTTTAAAGTGGGCACTATCCAAAAATAATAATATAAAAATGCATTTATTGGGACTGTGCAAGAGAAGTTTTGAGATTTGTGAAATGTTTACACTAGGTTTATCAGTACACGGAAGATTTCTTAAGGTACCTGCACCGAACATGGCCCGCTTAAGGCTACGGCCACGCTTGCGACCTGGTCGCCGCGACCTGGACGCCGCGACCAGGTCGCAACCGCTCACCCGGCCACGTGCTGCGCGCCAAACGCTACTGGAAGGCTAGTTGGTGACATGTCGTCGGCAGAGAAAGTGCTGTTAGCAATAGCGGTATCTAGGTATTTGAAAAAGAAACGTATGAGTAGAAAATATAGTGTACATCCAATTAATAAGCAAAGATCTATGGCCGGACAGTTTCACACATTATATCTAGAGCTGCGAAACGATGCTGATAGATTTTTCGCGTACTTCAGAATGAGTGTGGCGACATTTGATGACCTGTGCAAATATTTAAAAGACGAAATTGTGAAGTAACAAACAAGAAACGAAAATACAATCAGTGTTGAAGAAAGAATAGCCGTAACATTGAGGTAAGAAAATTTAATGAAATACATTAATGCTTGGAAAATAGTTCTAGTTATTCTGCCACCTGAAAGAACAACATTTTTTGATTTATAAAATACATGTCCTAATAGCAAAATAAAAGTTTCATCTACTGCTTAAGAGTTATCATCGAGTACACTAAACACACTCGTCTCGCTGTCATGTTGAGATGTCGGTGACTGCTGATCATGGTGTTCGTTTGTTGTTACTGTCGCAACGGAATGCTGTAGGGGCTGTTGAGATAGCACAGCATTGTACTGGTGACCACTTAAATTACGGTTGAATGGAGGGAGATTGTAGTTGAATGGAGTTGCGTGAGTGTTGTAGTTTGGGCCGTATTGAGGCATCGTCAAAGGTGCTGGCTGAAAGCTTGAAGTTCCCAAGTTTTGTGCGGGGAATGTGGGTGGCAGTGTGGTTGTGGAACACAGGGTATCTGAAAACATAGCTTGTTGCATTACCTCTGTCATCCGTAATCGGGCCCAAAGCTTCTGTCCATCATCGAGTTTTTTGAACATAGGCAAAAGAGATAATAAGAACAACCTATCACCGTCCTCTTCTGCGCCTGCAGTACTGGACGTAATGTGTTGTAGTACTTGGTCCTCAAAACTCTTTCCTTTGCGTTTCAAACCTCTGTGAGGTGTGGAAGATCTTATTGGAGTGGATTCTCCACAGGCCTCTTCTTCCCCTTGCTCCGTTTG